>JASAND010004430.1:0-58253 GCA_030248195.1 Trissonchulus latispiculum
GTCGTTTGGGGGAGTTCCCCCGACCACGGTTTCCAAGGCAGAATCTGAATAGCTATGTACTGGCTTGCTCATTCTCAATAAGTTGAAAAATTGAAAAGAAGGACTAAACTCAGTAAAAACTAATGAAATCTAATCAAAACTAATTATTTACATGAAAAATAAATAAGAAAAATAAAAAATTTCAAAATTTCGCAAAATTGCGAAAATTTGAAAATTCGAAATTTTCGTCGAAAATGTGATGGTCAACCTGACAGAGTCAAACTGTTCACGGTCGCCATATGTTGTTGTACACTTGTAACACTTGTAACGACGCAGGTGTCTGGCAGCAGCTAATTACTGGCAAGGGCTAAGAACCACAAGTTAGCAACGGCAGTTAGCGGTCCTCCTGGGAGGCACAGACTAATTAACAAACGTATTTGAAAGTAAGAAGTCTCGAGTGAGACTCTTACCGTAATTCTAAAGGGGCTCCGGGAGGAGCAGGGAACTATCAATGACCCCAGAAGGAGCGTGTGACCGACTCATGGCGGAGTGGTTCAATACTGTTAGTTACTGAGGTGAGCGAAATTTTAGGCGTACAACGCAATGAAAGGCAATGTTGAAACGTTAAGTGTAAAGTGGTTGCATCTTGTCTGATTCGCAGGTTGCATGCACGCAAGATTGCAACAATGGAAAAACAAGAAAAAGAGTGGTTGGAGAAAAGGTTTGAAAAGGTTTATATAAAATTGTGCATTGTAAAATAGGATGGATGGATGGAATGGACTAACCGCCCCACAGTACTTAGAATCAAAAATCACGTACTGTGGACTTACCTCTAGATTGCATCAGTATGCCCCTAGGTTCCTACTACTCACACCAACAGTAAAGTATATATACGCATGTATATATATACTTACAAAGCAGCATCATAAAATAAACAAAAGTAACTACGCAAGGTCTCCTCAAAGCCCCTCATAAAGATGCAATCCACAGCGATGACTCACTATATGTATATAAACTAGTTGACGTACTAATGTATATAAGTAAGTTTATACTTACATTATACATATATTAAGCGTATACGCTTTATGTTAATTTAAGGACGATTTGCAAAGTGTAGCGAACATGAACTAAAAATTTTAATTATTTACGCCCAATCTTGGGCAACATCAATCAACTACGTACTAATTCCTTTCTTCTGTTTTGCAACAAAAGGGCGTTTTGTTTCACGACCCAATTCACCCATATCCGGGTTAAATTACTAAAAGTCCTCCTTTTCAAATTATTGAAGTGTTTCAACCTAGTTTTTGTAACCTACATCATTTTTACATTTTTAAACTCCCTTTTCAACAACCTTTAGTTAGTCTGAAAAACGGCCATCTGGAGAATTGTACGATGTTTCAGCCTTCGCTCTAACTATGCTACAATTGCCCTTCTTCGTATCTACCCTCACTTTGTGAGGCATTCTTTATTATCTTTTATACTTGCATACCTTGCACTAAATAAATATAATTCTTCATTTTATCACAACTGACTAACTTTCAGTTGCCCACTCGCCACATATGATGGCAGAGGTGGGATACACGTTCACCGCTGTATGAGTGAATCTGCACCTCCGGAGACAAGCTGTCAACCAAGCGGCTGAAGGAGATTCTAGTAGTCGACGCCGATCCCGGCCCCGTTCGAAGACCCCCCATCAAAGCTCGTCCTTGGAGAATTTGCAACGACACCTGTCTAACCAACAAGAACAAATTGAACAGGATCGACTTCAACTGCGAGGCTTCAGCCAAGCTCTCACAGAGTTTGAGACTCAACTATCAGGAATAAAGACTGGTTTTACTGATCACCTTGAAGGTGTGTCCCGAGACTTACAGCAGCTTCAAACTAGTTTTCAAACCTACGATCCTAATTTTCTCTCAGCTCTTCATTTTCTCTCTCTCGACCTCCTTAATCAGCTGCAGCACGTCCAAGCTTCAATTGGAAATATTCAGCATCAGAACCTACAACCACCGCCAAGCATGCCAGGACCGACCGGAATTTCCCTCCCTAAGGACGCAGTATCGCTGTTTTCAGGCAAGACGCTGGAGAAAATCAAGGAATGGTTTGTTTCCTTCGAATTCATGGCCGATGCTAAAGGCTATGACGATGACCAGAAAGCCAAAATGGTACCAGTGATTCTTCAGGAACATGCCCGGAAGAAATATCTCGACCTTGATCCTGCCGTCAAACTTGACTATAGTCAACTCAAAGCCCAACTTCTCACCCTCTTGGAAGATAAAGAGGCAGAAATGATGGCGGGGTTTGGACTGGCTGCCCGCTAACAGCGACCTAATGAGTCCATCGCAGACTTTGCTTGGCAATTGCGAAAACTAGCCGATGATGGTTTCCCGGCGCTTGATGCTGCCGGAAAGGAAAGTTTTCTGCATAAATACTTTTTGTTAAATTTGAATCCTTATTATCAGCGAGCCTTGCTTGCGCTGAACCCAGCGAACTTCCAGGATGCTGTTAGAAAAGCGCAGCAGCTTGAGGCTCTTGAAGCTATCAGAACGCAGACACTTCCGGTGGGCCTCGCTGCAGTCTCCTCTATGCCTGTAAATGCTGTTGCTGCTTTTCATATGCCCTCAGTCACGGCTTCTCCACCAGGTGGTTATCCAAGTAATGCGCACAGAATGCTCAGACCCAGCAACTGCAGCAGTCAATGGAGCGGCTACAGGAACAAGTGAAAGCGCTGGGAAGACAACTGGCGCTCAGTCAGAATCAAAGAAGATACGAGCCTCCTCCACGCTATGGTGGTAGCAGTAGGACCCCAAATAACGGGGATAGGGCTCCAAGGAGACAGTTTACTACTGATAGTCGTCCGGTTTGTAATTATTGTGGTAGACCAGGACATTACGCGTCCGCCTGTCGACAGCGGCAGGCTAGGTACTCGGCTCCCTCAAGGACTTATGTACCTGCGCAGCAGCGAAATCCCCTGTTGGCGGGAGGAAGTCGTCCCCTCCCCAGCGTGGTCCATCGTCGTTTGGAAGTGGTGGCAACAGACCGCAGATAAATTCGTTGATGTCGCCGCTCATAAACCAGCAAGAATCAAGCAGAAGTGAAACTGTTACTGATCCTTTAGACAGCCGGAACTATGAACTTCAACAAGACTTGGCAAGAGAACGGGAAACGAATCAATTGTTGATTGAACAAAATCAACGACTGTCTGCTCAACTCAGTGAACAACAATCTGCGGCACGCAGTGTGTGCACTGTCACTAGTGGTAAACCGTCCAATTGGGTCATGAGGGTTAGTACAACAAACCGACGGCGTCCGAAGAATTACAATCGGAATAATGTCAAGCGTGCCAGCACACCAATTCAACGCTCCAGCTGGACATTTCGCTGGACTACACTCCTGTTCTTGGTATTCTCTTCATTGATCCTTGGGATTAACGCCGATAACGTTCTGGTTGCCCCAGAACATCCTATGCTCTGCATATCGGACGAAGGGAAGTCATTCTGGCGGTTGCCTGAATCTTTGCAATGCGGCATGGCCTATACTGAATCTGACGCGCAAACATTTGCAACCGATGTCCTGCTCTATAATCGCAATTACGTTCAATATAAGTATGTTGCTTTTAAGCGCGCCAAGGTGAAGCAAACAAAAGAAGTTTTCACCTATTTCTTTGCTACCTACCATTTGGACGAAGACAAGAAAACGACCGTTCGCGTTGACGCCGATGAGTGCTATAGTATGAAATGAAGGAATGGCATAAGTGTGCTCAAGGACCACTGAACAAGGTTGGTGAACTATACGAAACTGAATTGAAACTCGAATGGTGGTACTCAGGCGGGGGTATCGATTGTTGTAAGTGGCGTGCGTTTGAAGTCACTAATTGTTGTCTGCACAAGGCTGTAGTGTATAAGCGCCATCACTCAGATCAGATGGAAAGCTCAGCCGGTGATGTAAGTCATTGTGACTATTACACTGGTAGCTCTCAGTTCAAAGATGGTACCCATTTGTTGTGGGATGTAATAAAGATGAAAAGTGCAAATACCTTCCTTGGAAACCGATGGCTGGACTTCAGTGGGGTACTAATTGGCTATCCGAAGATGACAACTTGGCTCTTACCTTCACTCACGGATGGATGTCCAAGGACTGCGACGGAAAGAAAATCCGAATCAGCGATCAGGGGATCCCTTTTCGCATCTTGTCGCAACGTTTGTACTGGCTACAACGCAGACATCACTCCCGTTCTAAACGGCAAACGGTCCCTTCTACGAACACGGACAGTGAGGGAGCTTCTCAGGAAGTGTAAAATGAAGCTACTCTACAGAAAGTAATGGATCCAAACAATGCTGGTGAAGTACAAACATGGGCTAAACATCATGGTATCGTTACTAGCGATATTTTAGCCGGATCACTGCAGGCGATTACGTGAAAGAAGTTCATCATATCAAATTTGCGTTTGAACATGCTCTTAACGCCGTCTGCAAAATTTCAGCGAACACTCTTGAAATACTAAAGGCTGATCTGCTATCAAATCCAACCTTAGCAGTGAGGCCAGTTCTCCGGCGTGCGTATGTTTATGCACGCGCTGGAGGGATGGCTGTTGAGGTGCCATGCCAGCCGTTACTACCCGAGGAGTACTGGTTAACCTCCATGAATGACTCCTGCACAAAGGAGATTCCAATAAAGTTTCGCTATAATAATCAGGAACATCTCGGCTTCATGGATGTAGTAACAAATATCGTTCAGACACATGGCTGCCTGCTGAATGTAGTCATAACAAGGAAATTCCGTTCTCACTACAAAACAAGTCTCTGCTATATAAACCAGATGGCACGTATACAGACATTCCCTCCCTACGTATTTTCGACTGGAACTATACGTCAGCATGGACGTTTGAATCCACTATCTTTCATCAAATCGTGATGTACACCTGGAGCGACCTGCAAACACAAATATCCATGAATGAACTGATGGGGGAATCAGACTTCCAACGCAAGATTTTTGATTCCCTCGGTCTGAAGGTCAGTCAGGGCTATTCTCCAGCTGTGGGTTCTCGGAACTTCGTATCGAACATCATGGACCATGGCTATTTTGGTTTCCTGTATGGGCTGTCCTTCAATTGGTTCCAGGTGTGGACTTTCCTCGTGTGTCTATATGTCATCTTTGGTGTCATTGCGGCCCACTGCTTGCCGAATGGCATGCAAATGATGGGTAATCTCAACATGGAAAGATTGCTGTCAACGTTGCGTTCAGGATTGGACTCTGCTACTCGACGTGTGGACAATGCACGTACGCGGCTTAGGAGCCGACGACGTAGACAGGCTGATTTTGAGATTGAGACTATTCACGCACTTTGTCCGAAGTTTCGGAATTTTAACCTATTCCACTGTTGGAGTTGCCAGCAGATGAGTTACCTCGTTCCTACCGATCGAAGCCAACCGACAGAAAAACGAGAAGCCGCGTGCCAACTCCTACGTTTCCGCCGACCATTTCCGAAGCCGCTGGTCAAATCCAGGGTAAGGAAGACCCCATCTCAGTAATACCAAGAGTACATAATAACTAAGAGTGTGACAAGCGTCAAGCTCTTACTTATTATGCTTGTGGACATGATCTGCACGATAACGGCTGACCCCCCCACAAATTAGACCCATCACTTCAAAGAAATTCGCAAGCTATGACTACGTTCTAAAGCTCGAAAACACAACTACTCCGTTGGTTCAATGTGCGTCTGTTGCGAGCTTTAGCACACAAGCATAGCGTGCGAATTTGTTTGAAGTGATGGGTCTAATTTGTGGGGGGGGGTCAGCCGTTATCGTGCATATCATGTCCACAAGCCTAATAACTAAGAGCTTGACGCTTGTCACACTCTTAGTTATTATGTACTCTTGGTAATACCCACCAGAGAGCCTCGTGTAAGTACATTTAAGTCTCGACAGGAGACAGGTGACCCATCTTACCGTAAAGTCAATTTGGCTATAAAGAAACCTGCTACAACTGTATGTTTTGCAGACACTGATGATGTATCAACAACGGTTTCCGTGAAGCAACAGCAGTAGTAATGATGGTGAAGGTCCTGGATTGGTTTCTATTTGGCCATTGGGTCAATGGATGATGTCCCAGCAGCAGCCCTCTCATTTATAGAGGTCCCTGTTAACGGTCGACCAATCCGATACTTGCTCGAAACAGGGAGTCATATTGCCTTGATTCGACGAGATCAGTTGAAGCTATTACCGCTTTCGGTAATGGATACTTTTCGACCAGAGACGAAATCAGCCGCGTCTGTCACAGGAGAAAGTGTAGCACTGTTGGGCTCAGTTACATTAGATTTGCAACTCGGGGACGAAACCCATTTACAAAAGGCCTACGTGTCCACAGTAATAACACAACCTCTAATACTAGGACTTGACTTTTTGGACAAGTTCGACGACGTTCATCTCTCCTTCCGTAAGAAACGGTTGCAAATTGGTAAACATCAACTCACGCTTACCCGAGACATCAAAGGAGCACGATTGGTAGCCATAAACACTATGGTGGTACCACCTCGTTGTAAAATGGTGATTCCTTGTCGGTATGACAGGGCAGGCCTAATGGGAGATATAATCTTTACTCCCCATGAAGCCAACATGATCAAACTGGGACTACAGGCGGCTCGTGCCGTCTTACCGCCGGTGGCCGATAGATCCTTGCTTCCTGTTAAGTTATTGAATCCGTCGGAAAAGGCAGTGACGGTGTATGCCAACATGGTTATGGGATGTGTGGAATCCGCCGGAAACATCAAATGTGTTGGCCAAATTAACGCTATCAATGTTTCTGGGCCAGTCACAAGTGATGAAGTTCCGTATCCAGATATTGCCACTGCAGTCGAGAAAGCAATGCCAAAGAAGGCAGACCCTTCGCTAACGGATGGTAACGCCAAAGAGGCGAAACAATGGATCCTCAAGCAGTTGGATCTGTCCAAATCTAAGCTGACTGACACTCAAAAATTCCATCTTCGGCGATTGTTATTACAGTATGCCGACCGTTTTGTTGCTCCTGATGGAGAATTGGGCCGCACTGACCTAATTAAGCACACCATTAATACGGGTGATGCCATGCCTTTAAAGCAGCATCCCTATCGGATCCCTGTCGCTCAACGAACCGTTGTGAAGGAGCATATCGACAAAATGCTGGAATCAGGAGTCATCCGACCTAGCAAGAGTCCCTGGGCCAGTCCCATCGTACTGGTTACTAAAAAGGATGGAACCCTGCGCTTCTGCGTGGATTATCGGAAACTAAATGCTCTAACTAAGAAGGATGTGTTCCCATTAAAGCGAATAAATGAGATCTTGGATGCACTGGGTAACGCTCATTACTTCAGTACGTTGGATATGGCTAGTGGGTACTAGCAAATCCAGATGGCAGAAGAAGACGCTGAGAAAACGGCGTTTGCCAGTCTCTGTGGACTGTACGAATTCACTGTAATGCCTTTTGGCCTGTGCAATGCCCCTGCCACGTTCCAGCGTCTTGTAGACTTAGTACTCTCAGGATTGCAATGGCAGTCTTGTTTGTCTTACATTGACGATATCGTCATTTTCTCCGCAACCTTTGAACAGCATTTGGTAGATCTTGCGTCCACTTTGGATCGACTTCGAGAAGCCAACTTAAAGTTGAAGCTATCCAAGTGTACGCTGTGCACTGACAAAGTCCTTTATCTTGGACATGTCATTTCTGGGAAAGGCCTGGAGCCAGATCCAGTAAAAATAGCAGCAGTCAAGGATTGCCCTCGCCCTCAAACCGTATCCGAGTTTTACGAAGTTATTTGGGCATGTGCTCCTACTATAGGAGATTTGTTCCTGGATTTGCATCTTTGGTTCACCCATTAAATCAGCTACTGAAGAAAAACGACAAGTTCTATTGATAGAAGGAATGCGAAAATGCCTTCAATACACTGCAAGATTGTCTGATAAAAAGCCCTGTTTTGGCGTTTCCAAATTTTCTGAAACCATTCATAGTAACTGTCGATGCCAGTGGAGTAGGCATAGGCGCTGTACTTATCTCAGCTCCACGAGGATGGAGAGCACCCAATTGCCTACGCTTCCCGAGCACTTAATGATGCAGAACGCAACTACACTGTCACCGAGCAGGAATGTCTAGCAGCAGTGTATGGTGTGAAGACCTTCCGCCATTATTTGGTGGGTCACCACTTCACCTTAGTCACCGACCATGCTGCTCTTCGTTGGCTGCTAACCACTAAGACACCTTCCGGGAGAATAGCTAGATGGGCAATTTTGCTCCAAGAATATGACTATGATGTCGTGCATCGACCGGGATAGTCCAATATTGTAGCTGATGCCTTGTCACGACTTAACTTCAATGCTGTAAGAGAGCAAAAGCCTTCTCTTAAGGTACAGGCAATCTTTGATAACCATCTGGATGATGAGTGGGACGATTCTGAATTTTATGAATCGGATGCTGCTACAATGGCGAAGGAAGAAGCGAGAGATCCAGACTTTGCTCTCATCTATGCACATTGCCAATCTGGCGAGTTACCAGATGATCCGAAGAAGGCAGCCGAAATTCTATTCTCCTCACCTCGTTACGATATTTCCAACGGAGTGCTAATCCATCTTTGGCCACACGTGAAACCACCTAAAACAGTTTAGGAACAAATAGCTGTGCCAAGTGTGGAAATTTCCTTGTTTGCAAAAGTCTACGAATTTCGGAACAAATATGCAAATTAGAAATTCGACATTTTCGTAATATGCAAATCAGTTTAGACAATATTTAAGGGAGGGAATTTTCTTCATTTTCGGTTACTTTCGAGTGAGCCCAAAATCATCGTCAAAATTGGAGAAGCCACGCCCAGGATCAAGGTTAGAGGTTGGTCAAAGGGATTGGGGGTATTTTGATTTTATTTTGTAATTATATATACTTGTACACGGTCACATTTTGATTATTTGATTAAATTAAAATTGTGCTATTTCCTTTGAAATAAACTAAGTTTTGTTCGTATATACCTCTTAGCTTCAAAATCACACACTCAACACGAAACTCTGCAATCTCTTTCTTACTTTTTTACCAAATTCTCATAAAAGTGGCCACCGTGTACATATGAGTAGATTTTGAAGTTTTGAACTTTTAATGGGGATCGACCAACCTCTAATCTTGGTAGCCTGGCTTGACCAGCTGACCCATGGTCAAGTCAGACTAAAGGCTTCTGATCAAATTTTTTTCAAAGATTTTCCATTTTAAAAGAGGGGGTAATTCCTCCTCCCATTTTTCTTTCTAAAATGATAAAAGATTTTGCACCTTTAAAATTGTTTTTACATTGTACTTTACATTTGTATTATTTTCAGTTGATTTTAGAAGCGCTCCAAGATGTGTTCACAGGGGATCTGCTGGTTCAGTCGGTGGAAATCAAACCATGGCTGAATGATCCTGGAGCTTCTATCGACCGAAGACGTCTTTGGGAATCCGGCCTTGGCTTTGGAAGTCACCGCCTGTTCCAGCAGATTCCCCTTAAACCAGGTTGTAAACGTTTAATCTTTTAGTCTTTCCTCTGCATTAGATTTAAAATGAAATTTATTATTTGAAAGTTGAACATTCACATAGTTTTCTTTTGATAGGAAACTGTCAGTGCTTCTTCCCCTGGGATTAGGATTCCTGGGGCAGGAATCCATGGCCGTTTCCGTTTCCGTTTTCTAAAATTCGAAAGTAGAATCTGTTTAGTATTATGCGCTTTCTTTTTGTTTTTGCAAACTATTTGATACTTTTATGTTTGTTTTATGTGTTCTAGCTCCCGCCAATCCCTTCTGGAACTGGTGTGCTCCGTTATTTGATTGTGTCTGGAGCAGATGGTTTTTGATCAAGTCAGTAGACCATGGCGCGTTCGAAGGTGTCGGATTGGAGTTGGGAAGGATTCATGGGTGGCATTGGTATGGCTGTTGGAGTTAGTGCTGGTATTTGGAGGGTTCAGGCGTGATTTGGTTGGTGGAGGTTCTTGGCACAGTCAGGTTGGCGGAGGTTTTTGGCACGGTTAGGTTGGCGGTGGTTCCAGGCGTGATCGGGTTGGCGGAGGTTCTTGGCACGGTCATGTTGGCCTGGAAGTAGTCTGATCGCCGGAGGTTGAGGCGCCTGCTCTGCTGCCAGAGGTTTCGGCCGCGGTCTGTCCGGCGGAGGTTTTGTTTCCAACTATTTTGGTCCGGCTAGCGGAGGTGACTGATTTGGTATGCCCTGTGAAGGTTTCGGTTCGGACTGGCTGGTCTGCTGTGAGGGTTAGGGTCAACCCGGGTGACTTGTTCCCGGCGGCAGATAGTCAACCTGATGAAAACCTGATGATTGAAAACCTGTCAACCTTTGTGGTTTTCGGTTTGGTAGCCTATAATTGCTGCCGCTGTTCCTAATCCTCCGTTAGTGTTGGACTTTATGGGTGGGACCTCTTGGTTTGGACTTTCTTAGTCATTTGACTGAGCTTCGTAGCCCTGGGTTTGGCACACCAGTTCCTCATCGACCAATCCCCCATTGAAATTTCACTATATCAGTATACTTACGGTAGTAATAGTTGTGATTTTTGTATCGCTGTTATTGTTTTCTAATTTATAGAAATTCTTTCTGTCTTTCATTTTTTTGTATTGTAACTGATTTTTGTAATTACCAGTATTTATTCATTGTTCAGGACAAATTTGCTGTTATCGTAGGTTCCGGAATGTTTGTTCCGAAGTTCAGGATATTTTTGTTCAAAACGTTAGTGTCTCTTTTGTGAGGCGGCTTCCTCGTAGCGGTCATTATTTTTCTGTCTTGTATATATTTTGTGTCTTGTGTGTATTTTTGCTTTACCCAGGCAGGTGACCGGTAGTGGGCCCGTGTGTGTTGTGGCGCCTAGCCTGTGGCAGTCTCTATGGAAGTTCTCTAGTGTAGTTTTATGGTTTTGTAAAAATTTCTCACACGCGTTTCATCGTACTAGTACGTACGCTGCGTTGGCTAATCTTAATTTTATCCTACTAATTTTGTGGACCGCGGCGAGGGCGCGCGCTTTCAAAAGAGGGGGTAGTTTGTGGAAACTTCCTTGTTTGCAAAAGTCTACGAATTTCGGAACAAATATGCAAATTAGAAATTCGACATTTTCGTAATATGCAAATCAGTTTAGACAATATTTAAGGGAGGGAAGTTTCTTCATTTTCGGTCACTTTCGATTGAGCCCAAAATCATCGTCAAAATTGGAGAAGCCACGGATCAAGGTTAGAGGTTGGTCAAGGGGATTGGGGGTATTTTGATTTTATTTTGTAATTATATATACTTGTACACGGTCACATTTTGATTATTTGATTAAATTAAAATTGTGCTATTTCCTTTGAAATAAACTAAGTTTTGTTCGTATTTACCTTTTAGCTTCAAAATCACATACTCAACACGAAACTCTACAATCTTTTCTTACTTTTTTACCAAATTCTAATACAAGCAATGTTCGGAATGACCTGCTTAAATCCTATCATGAAGAACCGTTGGGCGCTCATCTAGGAGCGAAGCGAATGTACCATCATCTTCTGGAGAAATATTACTGGCCCACCATGCGGAAGGATGTGTACCAGTATTGTCAGAGCTGCCATGCTTGTCAAGCTCGGAAGAATCCTCCACGGGCTAATCGAGCTTCACTCCAGTCTATCTCCGTTTCGGAGCCTTTTGGATGCTTCGGCGTTGACATACTCGGTCCCTTTCCTCTCTCACTGTCGGGAATGAAATACATTGTTGTTTTCATGGATTACTTCACCAAATATCCAGAATGTGTCGCCATTCCCGATCAAACTGCACAGACGGTGGCAAAATGCTTTGTTGCCGACATCCTCTGTCGCCATGGAGCACCTAGGCGACTTCTGTGAGATCGAGGGTCCAACTTCATGTCTAAGTTGCTAGCTGATGTGCTGGACCACTCTGGTACCTCTAAAGTATCCACAACGCCTTATCATCCACAGTGCGATGGATTGGTCGAAAGATTCAACCGTACTCTTTTGGGCATGCTGACATCATACGTCAACACTGGGAATACGGACTGGGATGTCTATTTACCCCTAGTCCTGTTTGCCTATCGAAGTACGTTACAGGAAAGTACAGGGATCAGTCCTTTCCGGATGATTTCTGGCCGTTCTCCGGCTCTACCGGTGGATACTAGACATAATACGCTTCCTCGGCGTGAATACATCGATGAACCGAGTTTCGCCTTGGAACTCGCGTTGGAACTGCAAACTGTCTGGAGTATTGCCAAGGACAATCTTGAACTGGCCCAGCAGCGACAAGCCCGATGTTACAATCGAACACTGAACAATCCTAGTTTCCAGGTGGGCGATCTTGTCATGTGGTATGTTCCCAACAGAAGAAAGATGGCGTTGAAGTGGACAGGACCCTATGCAATTACTCAAATCCGAGGCACTAGTGGCACCATCAAACCTTTGCATGACCGACGATCGACGTCCTCGAAGGTAGTGCATACTAATAATTTAAAGCTGTACGATTTACCACATCTCCCACCGTTATTGGTGTCCTATCAGGAGGAAACGATAGAAGAGTTGGTCTCTGATGACAATCACGGCGAAATCGACCAATCTGATCAAAATCCCGTTAATAACAATAACTGGCGTGGTCCGGGGTAAAAATTGATACCTTAGTGGCTGAACGCCCTCGTCGCATTCGACGTCGCCCTGACTACTTTCAAGCTTCCTTTTAAAACTTTCTTTTGCTTGTATATCTAGTTAATGTGTATCAATGATGTAAGCAAATGCATATTAGAATGCTAGAATTCTTTTTGTTTGAAAACCCACGTTTTCCCATTTTACGGTAATTCGTACAAAATATACAAAATATTCTAGTTCATTCCACAGCACTACGTGTATACTTTCGTTACAATTTCAATAACCCCAATGTCACTAACCAAACTTCTCTTACAATTAATATAACCCAGTTAATCATAAACTTTCTGTTCTCTTTTTTAGTTTCAGTTTTCCAATATCGTTCTTGCAAGATTGCATTCTAAGTCTGTTAAACTCTTGCTATGCCCCGTATTACAGCACGGTGTACTGGCTGATAATAAAATAATAGACATTCCGTATCAGTAACGGCTGACGTTACTTGTCTCAATGGAGAGGGTGACCTATGCCAAAACTGTGGAACCTCATTACAATATCAATACGAACGTTCCTCCGGCATGGAGTCTCCTGTCCTTCAATCAACAATTACATATTTTCCGGTTTACTCACCTTCGTTTGTTACCCCGGGGCCCTGTTTTCCATTGGGAGCAGGGCGTGGACGCCCTCCGGCTGCGTTGGTCTATGGGACGTTGAGTGGCGCCAGGGTTGGTGGGCACCCCGGTTTCGAAAATTCCTGAGAGCAGTCGAGGAGAGCCTGGGCTGAATCGGCAGGTTGGGTGTTCAATGCACCTAGTGCGATTCCTGGCAATGGTGGACGGACTCCTGTGGGGGTACCCGTAATCCACCCCACGAGTGTGACGGCCTCTGATTCCATCTTTGGGACTCCTGGTCCAAGCAGGTGTAGCTCAACGCCTGTTTGCGACGAGGTTGCCGATTCTCGTGGCTCCGTAGCAGTGGGTTCTCACGACTCGTCCCCTGGTGGGGTATCCCAGGTTTACATCACTTATCACGGAGAAACTCAGACATTAACCGAACAATCTAACGATGCCACGGCGATTCCGTTGCCAACGAAGAAGATGGTCGTAGGTCCTCCTCCTGGTATTCCCTCCAAACCCGTCTATCCCTTTGAGCAAGCGGGCGGTAGGCCGGAGCAACCCTCTGGGGCTCGAGGTGAGGGGGCATCCAGCCTGGTTGGCCCCGTTACACCTCCAGGGTCACTGAAGGGTGCTACAGGTCCGACGGTTTCCCAGGCCAAGCCGCTATGCACTTACATTCCCCTGAAAGAACAGGACATTGTGGACAATTCAATTTTTGGGGTTGGTCGATCTGTGCCCGTTTCCGACAGCCTGGACAACTCCGTTTCGGAGATCGAATACCCCATGGCTGAACCCAGACGGGCATCGCCGCCACCTTACCGCAACCGGGCGCCAAATGGTGATCGCTGCTTACGCTGTGGCGTTACAGCGCGATTGTCTTTGCGTCTTGTGTGCGGTTTGTGGTCATTCGCAACTGGATCATGACCAGGGTAACGTACCGTACTGCGCCCACTTTACGGATCGTTGCCGTAAGGAAGACTGCGAACTCTGTGTTTATACTGGCTCTTATAAGCTTTGTTCTTGTGTGCTTATTTGCACGAAGTGTTTTCGTCGTAACTGTTCCTGCAAGCACCCAACTCATGACAGTATCAGTTTTGATGACAATGTTGCAATCCCCAGAAATCTGCGCCGTTTTTTTGGCCTACCACCTTCTAACACAAACTCCCTTACCAGAAAGGGCGGAGGTTGTCCTGGTTCCTCCTCATCTCAGCATTAGTGAACATTTGAAAACGTTATCTGAGGAACTAGATTCTAGGTAGAAAAGCCTAGGATTGATTTCCCCGCTGACTGACGTTTCTGAATTTCTCATTTGGTCAACAACGTCATCTTGACGAAGCATTGCTTTTGTTTCGCCAAAACATCACCTCTGCTGATCAAGCCTCGTTTTTCCTCCTTCTTATTGCCACCTACGAGCAATTACGTGGTCGGTCACGTGTTTCGTTCCAAATTTGAAAACATTTTAGAGATTGCTTATGTCCTTAGTAGTTGTTTAGTGCCATTTTCCCTGCCCAGCCACCCTGAGGCTATCCAGCGGGCCGACATGCCCAGCACGTTTCAGCGAGCGTGCGCTTTACCTCAGCTTTCTAGCGATAACGTTCGTTCTGTCCTTACGGCAATGCATACCGTCCTTTCCCGCGTCCACTCCATTGATGTGGACACCGTTGTTATGCGCATGCTGCGCAAAAACCTTTTGCCGCCTTTGCGATGCTCTACTTTTCCCACAGTGTTCACCGCCGTCGTCATGACGAACATTTTTGTGATCTTCCTCCTGGATCAATCAAACAATTTCCTATTGTTAGACTGGTACACTCTTTGACTTTATATCATGTTAAACTCTCATGTCAGACTTATATAACCGTAACATTTCTCCCTCTCCTTTTTATTTAAGACATGTTGACTTCTTTCACTGTCCGAGCGGGGACGCTCGTTTTGTTAGGGGGGGGGGCAAATGTAGCGAACATAAACTAAAAATTTTAATTCTTTACGCCCAATCTTGGGCAACATCAATCAACTACGTACTAATTCTTTTCTTCTGTTTTGCAACAAAAGGGCGTTTTGTTTCACGACCCAATTCACCCATATCCGGGTTAAATTACTAAAAGTCCTCCTTTTCAAATTATTCAAGTGTTTCAACCTAGTTTTTGTAACCTACGTCATTTTTACATTTTTAAACTCCCTTTTCAACAACCTTTAGTTAGTCTGAAAAACGGCCATCTGGAGAATCGTACGATGATTCAGTCTTCGCTCTAACTATGCTACAATTGCCCTTCTTCGTATCTACCCTCACTTTGTGAGGCATTCTTTATTATCTTTTATACTTGCATACCTTGCACTAAATAAATATAATTCTTCATTTTATCACAACTGACTAACTTCCAGTTACCCACTCGCCACAAAAGTTGTAATCAAGTGGGATTCGCCATCCCAGTAGGCTTAGGAAAAAACAGAATTGTTTCACATATATACGTATAAAATAAAATAAACATTTTTTGTGTAAAGAAAGAGATAAATAACTGAAGCTTTGTGTAGTCAGAATGCAAATTTTAAAAGCGGCTTGAAATAGCAAGTAGATTGTAAATAAAATAGAAAATCACAAAAAAAAACAAAATTATCAAAAACAAAAAACTTTTTGTATCTACGACACAATTTTCATAGATACGAAGTCATAACGCTGTCCCCTGGCGTCGATATACTGCATCCTATTCTACCTACCCCGAAACTAGGGACCCCAGCCAGCACGAGCAACAAATTGCTTTACATGAGAGGCAAAGAAAGTGTAAGATACAGTCAACAGAATAAAGCAAATCGTTGGACCTTGCTCGTAACTGGATAGACTGCAGCACACCTGTCCATTCCATCCGGGGAATCCCTGGGGCCATTTAATAATAAAAAACCTACATACACAACCACCTAAGAGTGGGGCAAAAGTGAAACTATCCAAGTCACTGCTGGGTCCACAGCTACAGGTGTTTATAATAGATTAAGAGAAAACAAATACTAAAGTACAGATAGGGAACGGTTAGAGGTGCACATAGGTTAGTACCTTGGACGTGCACCAGACTCAATTGATAAATCCATCTTGCCAATATATTAGTTATAACCCAAAGTCAAACGCTTTATATATATATGATAAAGTTTGGTGTTAAAAGGTGAGATAGTTAGATTTAAAATTTTTTGAAATCACCCCCGAATGAAACAAAGCAAATTTGGTTTATACTCCTGTAATTTTCTTTTAAATGTAGATAAGGAATTTGAATTTACCAAGTTGCCAGGCAGAGAATTCCACACATCACAAACTCTTGCGAAATAAAACGTTTTCGTATGTGTTCTGAGAAATCTATGTTGTTGCAGCTGTAACTGGTGTATTCTCACACCCATAAAGTGCGCATAACTGAATAGACAATCAAATGGAACATCAACAAGATTGTAAACAATTTTATACAACATACACAAATCAGCCATTAATCTACGCAATTCCAAACTGTCTAGGTTTAATGCAGTCAGCCTATCCGGTTAACTTAGCTGAGTCAACCCCGGAATTCTCTTAGTATATGTACGTTGAACTGATTCCAAAAGACGAACATCCTTAACCGGGGCTCCAAACCTCCGTTGCATACTCTAACAATGGTCTAACATACGTTATAAACATATTTTTGAGAAAAAGCGTATCTCTAGTTTTGAAAACACGATAAATTAGAGCAGAACACTGTGAAACTTAAGAACGGATTTTAGAGCAGTGTTGGGAGAAATCAAGTTTTGGGTCAATTAATACGCCTAAATCCTTTACATTTTCCAAGGACGAAATTTCGCTGCCGAGCAAACGGTACTTTAATAGTTAAGAACGGAAAAATCTACTCGTGACCTAGTCGGATATAGCCGCAGACTGCCACATTTAGGAACAGAGATACGTAATTGCCAGTCAGAGACCCATTTACATATACTATCCAAGTCCTCATGCATTTTAAACTGACAATCCAAAGAAGTCACACATTTATACATTTTGGCAGTGCAGTAAAGTGGGTCGTAAAATACTGGGGCGTAAAATAATGCAACGCCCTTGTTTTTGAATGAAAAGTTGGTTTATGATTGATGATATAAATGTTTTTAAGAAACAAAGATTGAAATAAGTAAAGTTTGAAATTAACGAACCGAATCGCAACCTGTCACACTTCCCTCCACGTACAAGCAGTGCGTCCTCGCGCTATAAAAAAAGGAATTAGCAAAAGAGTGCAAAAGTTAGGGAGGGAGAGGAACATCCAGAATACGGACCAGGGTATTGGCTGGTCCAACCCAACGATAACTAAACGACTCAGGCCAGTAGCCAATTGTAGGCGCCCAACACAAGCAATAGAAGAACGCCTCTAGGTTGTCTTTTATTTTACCCTGGTTACAGATTTCTAGCGGTATGCGGGAAAGGGTTAACGTTCTTAGATGGTTCCAAGACCAGAATGGCCCCGTGCACTTCCTGGATCGCAGACTGGCCGTCGTTTTCGACTCGTCGAAGCTTTCGGAAGGTCGCGCCTAATAGTTTGGGCTTGCTTTGACGTTGAAGTCATAAATGATCCAGGCATGCTCCATGCCCATGCTCCATTTCTCTTGTCCGGCAACAAATTTTGAATGATTTCGTCCATGCTCCAGGTGGTGGCATGCACGACAGTCTGAAAAACAACGCAAATATTAGCCATAATGATATTCTTTGTACAAATTTTACAGAACCTATGTCAGTACGACTGTCTCTTCAACCCTCACAATTCTCGTATTTGCAAAAAAAATGATATATGTATGTATTAACGTCAGATGCTGCTCAGATCTTGCTTTTTCAGAAATTAATTTCGTCTTCACGTTTCGTCATGTGCGAGGCCGTAAAACCTCGTTCTCAACGTTGTATTCTATCTTTGCTCTACAGGTCTTAGAAATCTCACAAACGCAAGCTTGAGTGAAAAAATTTAAGTGAAAAACAATGGTAACAAGCAAATTGGCATGAATGGGTTGCCGCTGTCATTTTTCCTCTTATAAACAAGTCAATTTTCCGTTACGAAATCCGTAAATTTTCTGGAAATCTATTTCATTTTCGAATTCAGCATTCAACAATTTGTTCCGAGAAAATTTTGGCAAATTTGATTTTCGTACTCTTGCTAAATTATAAAAGTAAAAGTATAAAAGTTCGAAACCGGATTTCCTCAAATTTTCGTTTACACAAAATTACATGTCTTTGGGCTTAGATAACTATCTTCTATTAGGAACAGTACCAACTCTCCATAATGTTTGGGTATCACTGCTTTAGTCCTTGAACTTTTTCGTGTAGCCGGAACTCTTGGTACTCTTTATGTACGGGTAGTGGTTTGCCCAGAACGTTTCGAATCCAATTTTGTTCACTTGCTTGCTACAAAAGGTTCCTGGTACCTAAAGAGATGCCCTATTGTCATATTTATTTTATCATTTAAAAAGATTCTCCATCAAAAATCTCCTACTTCCTCCTGGAGGAGGGAGTAGAGAAGGAGTGGCTGCCCCTCACCACTACTTCCTACTACCTCCTCCGCCTACTTCTTCCTGGAGGAGCGAGTAGGAAAGGAGTGGCTGCCCCTCACCACTACTTCCTACTCCCTCCTCCGCCTACTTCCTCCTGGGGGAGGGAGTAGTAAATCCTGATGGCAAGATGCAGATGACGCAGGTGGCGCAGGTGGCTCAGGTGGCAAAGGACCTGTCTCCGTGGAAAATCCGATTGACCCAAGAGGAATGAGGTAAAGCGCTTTTTGAAAGATGAAATAAATATGACAGCATGGCATCTCCTTAGGTACCTCAACTTTCGTTTATACAAAATTACATGTCTTTGGGGCTTAGATAACTATCTCCTATTAGAAAATGTACCAATCCTCCATAATTTTTGGGTATCAGTGCTTTAGTCCTTGGACTTTTCCGTGTCGCCGGAACTTGTGGTACTCTTTATGTACTCTTGGTCGGGGTTTGCCCAGAACTTTTCGAATCCAATGTTGTTCCAATTGCTTGCTACAAAAGGTTCCTGGTACCTAAAGAGATGCTTTATTGTCATATTTATTTTATCATCAAAAGGATTCTCCATCAAAAATCTCCTGCTTTCTCCTGGAGGAGGGAGTAGGGAAGGAGTGGCTGCCCCTAACCACTACTTCCTTCTCCCTCCTCCGCCTGCTTCCTACTGGGGGAGGGAGTAGTAAATCCTGATTGGAAGGTGTAGATGACGCAGGTATCGCAGGTAGCGCAGGTGGCAATGGACCTGTCTCCGTTAAAAATCCGATTGACCCAAGAGGAAGGAGGAGGAGCGCTTTTTGAATGATAAAATAAATATGACAGTATGGCATCTCCTTCGGTACCAGGAAACTTTTGCTAGCAAGCAAGCAAATGGAACATAATTGGATTCGAAATGGTCTGAGCAAACTACGATCAAGTACATAGTTCATAAGAGTGTGACAAGCCCCATTTTTCTTGTCCGGCAACAAATTTTGAATGATTTCATCCATGATCCAGGTGGTGACATGCACGACAGTCTGAAGAACAATGCAAATATGAGCCATAGTGATATTCATCGTACAAATTTTACAGAACCTATTCTACAGAACCTACTCTCTCCCATTCCAATGAAAATCTATAATAACGTGCGGTTGAACTGAGGAACTGAGTTATGGTCTGTTAAAGGATTGAAATTTTAAAAATCCAATCCTTTTCCAGAGTAAACACCACAGTTTCCTCAAATGAATATACCATAAGAAAATCGGCATTAAATATCAGATAACTCTTATTCCAAAGAAATGCTGTGAACAGTGTGTGAGTCCGACAAGTGGCCCAAAATGTTTGGGAGCGGAGGGACATGCGCCTGGCTGGACATTAATATATGGGGCAAATTTTGCAGAAATGTTCTACTTATTGCTTGAAATACACGTTTATAACTGTTATATGAACTTGTAAACCCAATATTGCCCTTAGCTTGGACTTAAAAACATGTTGAGTAATCAAATTTTCGCGCTTAAAATTACTGTCTAATGTTTAAATTATATATACTTCATGCTTCGATCTTCTTCGCATTTGTAGCTGAATGAAAAATCCTATGTTTGTCGTTTGTAAGTCCAAAACAAGGTCCATATGGAGTCAGAAAGTCCATAACACAGTTAAAAACATGTATTTCTTCCAATAATAAAACTATGCCAAAAACGTTGGACTGAAAATTTTTGCAAAATTTACACACGACTTGGACACATATATAGGTGTGGCTGGGCAAATTTCGGGATTCGGACCAAGGGTTGGGGGTCCGCCAAAATTGGAAAAGCCCCCAAATATTCCTTTGCCTTTTTGCACAAAAATTGGGGGGGGGGTGGTAGCAAAATCTGAAAATCTGGGTGGTTGGGGACGGGCTGTGGCTCGCCCGCCATAATTTGTTGTTTGTGGGAACTATCACATCTATACCTAAAAATGCCCAATTTTTGAGCCGTCGGCACGACTACCACCCCACCCCCCGCCAGAGGGGAAGTTCTTTTGTCACATTGGGAGCCACCAATTTATTTTGCGTTGCTTACTTCCCTATTTCCATAATTTAGCTTCTAATAAGGTCAATAATGAGTCAGAAAATCCATAATACAGTTAAAAACGTGTATTTCTCGCAATAATAAACACTTTGAGCCAAAAATTTGCAATTTTTGAAAATTTTTGAAAATTTACTCCAAAGTGCCCAATTTACACGTTCTATGTTAATAACGCGTGTATAATACCTGAATACACGCTACAGAGGGCTTTGTTGCTAAGCATAAGATAATTCATAAGATAAGATAATATAAATAGCATAAGCATAAGATAAGCATCCGCACGGTGAATGCTGGCAGTCCAGAACCTAAACTAATTTGCTACGCCATGCAGTTGCCTGCATAGCGCAGCAGTGTGTGAAGCTTAGCTCCAACCTAGACAGCTCAGCTGCACACCAAAATGAGGCCTGCCAGCCAGCAAACTTCCTGCCTGGAGATCTTAAGACTTGCTTGAACTTATATCTCGAAAAGGGTATGTCTGCAAAGTTTTGCTGTCATCCTATAAAATTCGAATCATTTCGAAACATCTTTGCAGCCATCCCCTGCAAGCATCCCCCCCTCCCCTTTGAAAGCCACTACAACAACAAAACCAACAACAACAACAACAGCGGTAACAACAGCAACAACAGCAACAACGCCTGATCAACACTGATCTTTGTTCAGTTCGGTGCCAGCAGGGGCCGCGAGCAGGTCTCTAGACATCCCCCTTGGGCGATTAACCGAAGTGTGCAAGGGGTGGCCACCTTCCTGGTGGAGCTATCACGGTACCTCCATCACGGTAAAAGTGATGGACGTCAGATAGCCTTGGAGAACACCTCGGATAATTACTTATGCAGTTATTCAGTGTCAGCATCTCCCCACCCCAGGCAAAATTGGAAAATGCTGACACTACCCCTAACCGGAATACCAACTGGGGTGAGGTGGCCGAAAAACTTGTATCTCAGCTGCAGTATCACAGAATCACGTTTCATTAGTCAGTGGCAAGCTCCATTTGTAGCTTGTTTCGTTACAACACGACGTACTTGCATTCAGAGATTTATGCAGCGTCAGTTGGGACGCCCTCGTCGGTTGTGAAATCTAAGTGATGCATTTCAGTCAATGATAGTGATGAGAATATTTTAGTCGAAAATTTCTCTGTAATGGTAAACTGAAAACTTTTACATAGGTAGACTGCTTTCAATCGGTATCAAACAGCACTACCAAGATACGTGCTTCTGATGAACTTTATAGTTTTTGATGTGACTGCATAAATATGTCCCAGGTACATTCAGTACTGACTTGAACAAGAAGGCAAGAACTCATTACTTTACTTCCCTTCGCTACTGTGAGCCATATAAAGCAAAGCAGACATGTATATGCATGGAAAAACCAGACCAAAAATACAGGCACATATGTGCTGCATTGATTCTGTAGGCCATAACGTATATCACGATAACGAAACATTCTTATAGAAAACTATAAACTGTCCAACAGTATTTTAAAGCTGCTTTATTACATCTAGGAACAAGGACCGGCGGACCCAGTGTTTCAAGTCGCGCTAAGCTTGACTTCAGTCGTTCGTACGGCATGTTCTTACTTTTTACGTTTGAGGCAGTCGAGGATAACATTTTGCAAGGGTTGAGAAGGATGCTTTCCTAATTTGTGACTACTTAGAAATAATTTTTCAGTTTTTTATATGTTCTTATTGTTGTGCATAGGGTGGTAATTTTGTTATATTGTAATATTTTTGCTACAGGCTACCTTGGCTGAAGAAGGGGAGATGGCATTTTGGCATCGAAAATTCACTAAGCGAGTTAATATTTTGAAAAGAAACAATTTTATTTAGGTAGGGGGAACTTCAGCGGGAAAAGCGAAGACTTCAGGGGTTACCGCCAAAAATAAGCGGTAAAAGCCGCGGTTAACTGCGCGGTAATCGCACCAATAAAAGCGCGGTATGCTGTAATGAATGTTTGCTACCGCGCCCAACCCTACTTGGAGATCCAAAATGTAGAAATTTTTCATTTTAGCAGTGTTTTCATCAAAAACAAGGCCTGTTCTCACGAATTTGACGTTTTCACTGCTACGATTTTAGCACTAATCGAACATTCATTATTTCATATAAGTTTATACACCAAAGTAGTAGCCATTCAGTCAGTGGGATCGTGAGAGTTTGTCAGCAACAGATTTTATGCTGCGTATCATTTCGTCAGCTTCACGACGAGCTTCGGTTGATGTCAAGGAACGTGCGTTCGACTCCATCACACCAATTACAGCGTTCAGCTCATCCACAAAATTGAAATGAGAACAGATCGTTTTAAGATCGTGGCAGAGTGCTACAATTTCTGCATGTTGCTTCTTCAGGGCATCTTTCAGAGACTGAAGATCTGTAGTGAGACTGTTTATCTTTTCATCAATCTTCTGTTTCTGGTCGGTTGCTGTATCATACTTGGCTTTTATATCATGAAGAATTTCCTCCACGGTTTCCGTCTTTTTAACTGGACGTTGCTTGGCATGGTAGTGCGTACTAAAATCACACTGACACACATGACAGCGATCGCCACGCATGCAAGCGCAACCCTGAAAAATGTTGTGTGGAATCGTTTCCGTGAATGGCAGGTTACAATTCTCATGACAAATTTTTTCACTATGCTTCATGCATAATGTGTTATGATATGCAGCCTCTTCCAACTCAACACTGTCCACCACTTTCGATTGCTTGAAGTTGGCATACCTTTGCAAGTCAATCTCCAAGCCTTTGCGAACTAACGATGAAGACTGAAGTTGGTCCTGAACATCCTGAATCCGTTTCACTTCTAGCAGACAGGAATGAAGCTTTGCTTTAATATCTTCACGAGTTTGACGCATGTTACCAAACACTCGAGTAGCTATTGTGTTCAGGTCCAACAATCGATTCAGCAGCTCATCCATTTGCTGCATTGAATCATCCCATTCTTTTTTCAGTTGTGTACGATATTTAGCGTCCATTTTATTAGACGGATCTCTGCTGAAGAAGGAGTTATTCATGTATATGATGTTACGTTTATCAATTTTCCATGGATACAAAGATTTAACATCGAAATTGACAGAAACCACAGAGCAGTTTGTGAGGATTAAGATAAGATTTTTCAAAAATTCATCAGGCACTGTACCCTTTAGTCGAGCCAATGTATTCTTCAAATTAGACGTTTTCCTCGACAAGCTTCCATTCACAACAAGTATTATCGCTGACAGATTATCCACTTTCTCTGCTTTTTCCAGAATTTTCTGGATATGCTGATCATCCTTTGTAGTTCCTTCCGTATCCGACATACCAGGAGTATCCACAAACTTGAAATTCATACCATCCTTTAGGAACTGATATTCCCCGCACTCATCTGTCTTGCTTGTCATGGCGTCTTGTAAATTTTTCTCACTTGATGAAAAACTTTCAGTTGCAGAGTAAAATCTAGTAGGAATGGCAACTTTTGGATTGTCAAAGTCGGCATTATTAAAATAGCTGCAAAGATAATTTATCAGGGTAGATTTGCCAGCTCCTGTTTCTCCAATTAGCAGAACAGTGCAAACTTCACCGGCAGCTGATTTATCACGTAAACGTTTAGATAAGGCACGATCATTTGCAACTAAAAACAAATGGAATTCAAACGTCTTATCAATTTTAGCAGCACATAGTAGAGAGCGTGCCAGTACCCATGGCTCTTTGTTATCAGACTAGGACCGGCTGACCCTCCCGCAAATTAATGTTAAGCACACAAGTCAATTAGTCCGCTATGCCTGTGTTATAAAGCTTGAAGGAGATAACACCGAGTTAGAATTAAAGTATAAAGCTTTTTGAAACCAGCAGCTAGTACGGTGAGTATCCGTGCCTTTATCTTATTAACGATAGCCTGTTTTCAGAAAAGCTACTTATATACTATATCAATGGAATTCTGTCTGCTCAATGCCAAAGCTCAAAAGTACTTACTCAAAAGGGAAACTAAATTAAACTAAATGGACGACATTTTCGTCGGTTTAACTAAATGTACGTTGTTTCCGTCTACTCTATTAAACAAACTTGGTTTCATTTACCTGAACGGTGGTCGTGCTGGTCCTGTTAGTTTGGCAGATGATATAGTTTCTGCATACTACAGCCTACCTTGCAACTTGTGTCTTAGGTTCCTTCCCACAGATCTCGCCTTTTGTTTTCCCGGATGATTATTAGGGTTGTGCTTCCTTTATATATTTTGATTTAACTAATCAACTTGAATATCAATTTAAATTCAGGATCAGAATATATATTTAGGGATTTTCTGTCGGACGTGGAATCCAGATGGTATTGGCAAAGATCCAAAATCCGGATGGTATTAAAAAATATTGGCAAAGGCCAAAACGACAAAACCTTGTCAGAATATAATAAACTATATTACAGAAATTAGGAAAAGCTGACGACAATGTAGTAGCTGGGTAAAAACAAAAAAGATTTTATCAATGGAAAAGGAGTAGATCAAGCCTAGGGTCATTTTTCAGCTTATTTATCAGTGTTTAGCATGTCGAAAGAAAACTACTAAAAACGCACATTGATGCCACTTTTCAAATTTCAACATGCAATATTTCAGTTGTTTTTGACTCAAACAGGAAACCAGGAAAAATAACCCTGCAGTAGGCTTCAGGCAATTCGTATGCCAAATTTGCTAACACAAAATTACTCAAAATATGAGAATACTTTATTTGGCTTTTGTGTACTGTGTGGGGACCAAGATATAAATTTGATCTTTTCACGGCCCATTGCACTCAATTAAGAAAAGTCCAATCTGAGTTTCTTTAAACTGCCTTGCAGAAAAGGTCAATCTTAGGTCAAACAAATGCACTTCTACTTTGGTCCCCATAGAATTCCAAACGCTACCGTAGCAGGTGCAAATGTCCGACATACTTTGACAATTAAGAAATGACTGACCCTTTATATCCAGTTGCAATTTGTTGAAATAGCATAGTTAGACTCATGAAAAGAGCTGTTGAATGTCCGTCTATAATCGGCTTTTAAGCTTTCAAACAACTTAAGTTGATGCACGAAACTGCTTGTATCCGCCCTCGGACAAATGACATTCGACTTCACGAAGACTTCTGAGAAATGCCATTCTCAACTGCACTGATTTGCAAAACAAACTTGACTTTATATAGTTAGAAATTGGCGCTTTTCAAGCATTGTAAATAAGATTGGCATAGAAAGCTATATTTAATATAAGTACATCATTTCTTAATTGTTAAAGTAACTCGGACATTTGCACCTATTACGGTAACGTTTGGAATTCTGTGTGGACCAAAATAGAAGTACATTTGTTTGACCTAAGATTGACCTTTTCTGTAAGGCAGTCGAAAGAAACTCAAAACTGATGAGTGCAATGGGCTGTGAAAAGTTCAAATTTATATCGTGGTCCCCACACCGTACACAAAAGCCCTTTATTTAAGGTGGTGGTAGTCTTTTGCGCAGTCTTAATTGAGTGCAATGGGCTGTGAAAAGTTCAAATTTATATCGTGGTCCCCACACCGTACACAAAAGCCCTTTATTTAAGGTGGTGGTAGTCTTTTGCGCAGTGCTTTTGTGGTGATTTTTTTAAAACGATGTAACTTTCGCAATTTTGGGGATTTGAAAGAGCTTTATACATCGTTTTAAAGCTAATAATCAGGACATGAGCTTACGAAACTTGCAAAATTATTAAAAAATTAGCAAACATTTTCTGACATAACGGCAAATATAGACCAAAAATTTTTGAACATTGATTTTTCAAAACTGCGGAACCAGACAAAATTTCTTTTTGCGCTATCATACAGAGGACATATGGGCCGAGGGACGTGTTCTTGGGTTTCACTCGTCACTTCATGGCTGAGAAAATTCTCAAAATGCACGGAGACATTAAATTTTTAAGGTGATGATTCCTTTTGGAGAAACTTTGAACCCTTATTGCTCATTCATTCCTTGGCGTTAATAAGCCATTTTTATATCGAAATGGAGCTAAACATTTTCTTTTTCTAATGCATACAGTGAACCTAACTTTAGTTCTCGGAAAATTATTTCACTACATTTTCGAAGTAATTTAGTTTTCCAGATTTTTTGTAGACTAAAGTAAATTTTTTCCAGAGGCGTCGGCCACATCAGCTTCCACTCTTAAATAGCTGAAACCCTTTTTAATTATTGTGAAATCGCTCTTCGTTATAAAGAAATCAGCTAAAATGTAAGCGCGACCTGGATTTTGCCTACTTTTCCCAACTTTGGCAAGCCACCACTTTAGCTAGAAAGCAGTAATCTGGGTAATTAAGAAAGCGACCCTGGGTATTTTTGTGTAAAACACGTCTAGTAACTGGCAACCCTCTAGCTTTCATAGTAAATGCTCCACAATCGCTGGAAAAAATTTGGTCATGTTTTTGCAAAAACAACATTTTTTATGATAGCAGCGTACGGGATAGCATTTAGAAGATTAAAATAGCACGAATCATCGGCCTCGACGAGACCTTCAAATTGACATCCTTTGTTTAATTTTACGGCTTGCGTAACTCAAGAAATGGCAGATTATTTGATTTCTGCAAAAATGACAAGTTTTTAACGCCAAAATAAGAAAATCAGCTATATTTCACTATAGAGAAAAGTTAGAAAGGAGCTTTAAAAAGCAAAAATGTAGAGCTCAGCCTGAAAAGGAATCACCATCTTAAACTTTGCACTAAATTGTCTCGAACCTGCAAACGTTTTGCCAAAATGTTTTTCCCGCCAAATCTCTAGCTGAAAGCAATAAAGACCGGCTAGTAGGGATTCATAAAATGTGCATTTGGACGCTGTATCGATTGAGTATAAATGGACGAAAATTGTTCATAAGGTTTGGCAGTAATGAGAAAACTGATTTCCTCGAAAATGGCCATTTTTGACCCTCAAAATGGTTTTCTGCTTATACAGGCTTAACTACTGGCGATAGCTCAAAAGTTGTAAAAGCAAAAATATTCAGTTTGGTGCCCTCTTTCCAGCCATAATATCCAATCCGGTGTCTGGTCTACCTACTGGTAAGTCCCAAAACCAACCATCTTTTGGCCTAAAAATTCGTGAATGGTCCCAGAATGTTAAAGACTACGGAAATAGGTTATTTCGCAAGTTTTAGCTATTTATGTAAAGGATTAAAACCGTATGTGTCAAAAATACCCGAAAGGAAACCATCACCTTAAAACATAAATCTCTTTCAGTATTTAACAGTCAACCTAATTTGTACTAGGAGAGCGCTGGCTTGCCATTACAAAGGCGCAGTAGTGCTGGCGAAAAAGAATTTATTTTGTTATTGTAAAATACTGAAACGAACTGCTTGGCGACGAGTGACAATGGGTGTGTCGGAGATATTCATTTCCATATAAGTATACAGACGCTTTCGAAATACTAGGTGGGAGGAAAACTAACTTGACTGTTTTAGTATTCCCCCTTTCGCAATTTTATTTTCCACGGCATTCTTCACGACTACGTCTGAATCATACGTTAACGCGGGGGATCAGGGGGGGTCCAAGCCCCCGCCTACCCGGACAAGGTAAAAGCCCTACCACCGTTGGGGATAAGGGGTAACAAAAATAGCCAAGGGGTAGGCAAAAATGGCCGAAAATATTGTATTACATTAGAATTTAAAAACTGTCCGGCCTCGCCGAATTCTTTCTTCAACCTTTTACTTTTTCGTTAAAATCGACCAAAATTTAAAAATTTTTTGCTAAAAGTTGAAGATTTTGTCGCAAATTCTAATAAAATTAGCGTTAATTTTTCGAAAAACATTACAAATTTATTTTTGAAGTACAAGCCCCCCTGAAAATTTCAGTTCAAGGTACAAGCCCCCTGAAAATTTCAGTTCAAGGTACAAGCCCCCTCAAAATTTTTATATTGACAAACCAGGACCCGACCCTATGTTAATCTATGGTCTGAATATTGCTAATATGAGCTATTTTAAGTTGCCAGTTATTTACAATTATTAAATATGCATGAATAAGTGATAATTAACGGAACAATTTCTTTTTCTGGTAAATTTGGATTTTTCGATTTAGTAGATGTAGCTGCATGCTGTTCGATCACCAAAAGAAGTCTTGTTCTAGCTTAAAAAGTTAAAAACTTTGATGTTTTTGTTTCTTCAGCTTCTAGTCTGGAATATGCATACTTATATACTGGTAAAATAATTCGAAAACTATTTAAAATTGAAAAATTCAGAATAACCATTTTTCGTCCAATATGGAAGTTTTGGGAGAATAAAAATTTTTTCATACACGATTAAATGCTTTATCAGCATGATTTGGAACACTAGTAAGGTCGTCAAGCGATATTTCAGGTCATGGGGATTATTTGCTATAAAGTTGGCCTTCGTTCAATGGGTCATGGTTCAAAGTTGATGTCTCCAAAAGAAATCACCACCTTAAACAATTGTTTAGACAGATATTCCCAGTGAAATTCGCTTAGGGCAGCCTGATCTAAAAAGTAATAATTATAATTAAATACCTGCAGAATACGTTTCCGGTTCTGCTGAGTCAAACTGAACGGAAGTCCTTGTAGTTTCGACAGCTGAAGTCGATCTCGACTTCGTAACACCTCTAACCGACGGTTCTCTTGCACGGGCTGGCACAGGATGTACCCATCTGAAATTCCCAAAACATAATTTACCATAAGCGGTTTGGGTGTCTACTTTGGCGTGTACGGTAAAGGAAAGGTGGGGAAATGGACTTTTGGATAGGCTGGTATAAAATTAACTAGATGTGCAAAATGGAGCAGCATAATGGAAGTATACTAAGTTCAACAGATCTTTTCAGTTGACAGCAGACCACTTCAATTTTGTTAAGGTCAACGTCGTTGACTATTGAAATTAAGTTTGAAGCAAACGTCGACCAAACTCAACAGTGCCAATGTGAAGTGACGTTTAACTGTATAAATCTCTTCTTCTAAATAAGAAATAAGATAAAGGAGACATGTTATGCTTTTGTCCTATCGTCTCCATGATCCGCCACTGCGAAAGTAGGGAAAATAACAGCAATAAAACGCCATTACTTAGCTTATTATTAGTGACAGAGACATTACGCACCGCACCTGCAACTATCGCCATTCTGACATAGGCCTTTTA
This sequence comes from Trissonchulus latispiculum, assembly GCA_030248195.1. Classification (NCBI taxonomy): domain Eukaryota; kingdom Metazoa; phylum Nematoda; class Enoplea; order Enoplida; family Ironidae; genus Trissonchulus; species Trissonchulus latispiculum. The sequence goes on from JASAND010004430.1 coordinate 29,802, forward strand.
TGTAATATTTACACACACTCTCAGCAGTGTCGTGGGCAAATTCACATTTATCTCCTTTTCTGCATCCACTTCCGAAAAAGAACCTAAACAATAAATTTGACATTCTTGACAAATTTGATAAGTTACTGACAATTTTTGATATGTTAGGGAAACAGTGTAGAAACTTAGGAAAATTGGATTATGTGACAGTTAGCAGACATTTATCTAATTCGAGAATCGAGATAATGGGTATGTAGGGTTTAACTCCACAGCGAGTCCAGAGGGTTTCCGGAAAATGGAGATTTGTCTCAAAATATTTTCCAACTTTTTTAAAATATTTTGAGACATTTCACGAATTTATCTAGATGTTTGCACGCAAACATGCAAAAGATAACATTTTTCAAATATTTCTAGAAGGTTTTGAAGAATTTCGAGACAATTTTGATTTTCAATTTAACAGCTTTCGAGACATTTGTGACAACTTTGGAGTAGTTTTCTTTCACCCTTCCGGAAGCTCTCTGCACTCAGTGTTGACTTAAAACTAACATTCCCATAAGCAGGTAAGCTTTCCTAAAAAGGCATTTTCCTCAGTTAGCCGTGTTATAAGCTGAAACCCAGTTGTGAATACTTCCATGCTGCTTGACTTGCCTTCAACCCATGCCCCTTGTCTTTAAAGGAGGTGAAGACAAGTTGACAATTTGAGGTATACCTTATCCCCACACTCTGTATATGGAAAACTAAGGATGAATGTACTTATCTGCATAAAGATTTCTAAATAAAGTCATATTAATGACACTAAACGGTTGGATTTTGGATAAAAAAGACAATCTGTTTACTCTAAACGCAAGGATATCTTAATAGCACACAAATGAAGCAATTAGCGCCGTATTAAAATAAAGCATATTCACTAACTAAATGCTGAATAAACAGATTCCAAAAAAATTATGATCGCATCATACTTGCAGGGTGTTCTTTTGTTATCCAAATGAACAGCCAACGCCGCGTTCTGTATACCCACGCTAAATATTAAATACAACATTCGTAGACTTATTTAGGTAATCAAATCTGTACAAAAGCATTTACGCTTCGAACATGTTTAGTTCCAGATAATTCTATTTTAGGAAAATTCTAAGGTGATGACATTAATTAAAGCAATTCTAGCTTCTTTCTTTGGAACTGGTATTATAATGTGACAAATTATGAGTATAAACTTTGCGTAACTAATGGTTTTAGACAAGGAAGTAAAATAAGAATTCAAATATTGCAAATACGTTCAAAAAATTTCTATGCAACTGATCGTGTTTTCGCAAATATATACTTTCTCAATTCTACTTTAAACTAGATTAGGATTTGTTCTGAGTTTCCCTTTTACTCTTCGATGCGACGCAGCGCCTGTAGTGCATGGTGACTTGGTGTGATCAGTATGGATTGTTGGATGGCTTGGAAATGATTTCTCCATATTGGGCCCCTTCCCTGGCGCACGGACAAACTGCCATGATGACTGTCTTTGCATTTTCTTAGCATCTTTATTATATCGTGTTTTTAATGGTTCGACGTACGTTTGTAAAGGGATTTTTTGTTTGATGCTGATTTGTTGTTTTCCCATGTTTTTCCATGCAGCCCTCTACATTGAGGTAAAACTATTCAAATTTCCTAAAAGAGCTAATTTTAAAAAGCAAATAAAATGAACCGTCTGGATTGGAGTTATATACATGAATTCAGGTTCGTACAAATTACCAACAATGAACTCCGTTAAATTAGTTCCCAAGTACAATAGTTCCCGTACTTTCGTTATTTATTGTAGAAATAAAAATCAAAAATCGAATCTAAAATCGCTATTTTGGAAATCTGAAACGAATCGCAGTTTGTTCAGAATTGTAAAAATCTAACTGCATTGAATCGTTTCAAATTCTAGGGGAAGTAAATCTAGCCTAATAGAGTCGTATATATTTGAGAAATAGAAAAGCTGAACTGAATCGAATCAAAAATGAAATTGCTGAATCAATACAACCCTAGTATGCATCAGCGCGATCGTGTTTTGTACCTGCGTGAGGAGATGGATTGAGGACTAAGGATACTAGTGTGTCTCGGTTTGTTGCCGCCTCGTCCGTGTGGAATGGTCAGTCAGAATTCATGAATTCAGTGAGGTTTACTTTGTTACAACAGTCTTTTGCCCCATCTGAATTCCTGGCAGGTTTGCAGCGGGTACCAGTACTAGAAATTAGTCAGAATCGCTTTTTTCAATACCTGTCGTTGTAATAATGCATTTCTATTTCCTAATGTCTTTAAATTTACCCCGACTGAACGTGATCATGACCAGAAGTGGTTCTTCTGGCATTACCAAACCGGCGTGGTTTGGATTCTTGAGCTATATCAACATCTGAAACAAGAAAAATAAATAATGAATGCTATAAGGGGAACTGATAAATAAAGATTTTGTGTCCAATTTTGTTGAACACATTTTATGGTTCTGGGTTTCACCGTAATAGACAATTTTATACTTCAACACAATGATGAAGGAATGAGTAAAGAGGAAAATTTTAACTGTTCCAATCATGACTCTCTCAGACTGTTAAATTATCAAATTCAATACATAAATAATTTTAAATATACTTAAATTTTTAGATTGCAAGACTGATGGGTTTTCGAGCTCTCGATCGGCGCAGTTTGTTCAGGACTGCACAATTTGAACTTCAGTGGCTTTTTATTCCAGCTTTATCCCGGCTAGAGCCGGAATGTATAAAACGGAAAATGTGTATGTTTTGTGTGTATTAATGACTTTCTCTCTAGGTGACGCCCTGTCTTCAACACAGGGCTAGTATATATAAGGAGTCTTTTTTCATAATTTTTGCACTTAATTTGTGCATATTAGGTTCAGATGTCTATAAAGGGGACTAAACTGACTGTGTTTTCGCAGTCGCTGGCTGTTTGCAGTTTTAAAAGACTGCCAATTTTTGAACCGATTTTGCAGTACAGCGGTGATTGAAAAGTTGGCTTGGAGCATGAAAGAAGCAGCTCAGCTAGTTGGAAAGATTTTAGCATAAACTTTTGAGACCACTTTGAAAACAATTGACACTACCGAAGAGCGTGGAACAGTATGAACGCATATTCGCAAGTTAACATAGACAATAGTTTAGAATCTGAATGTCTGCAATCTGCAGCAATATTATATCTTTTTCAGTTCTTCTTTGTCACGAACTGTTACCTAATCGTTTTTTTCCAGGTCGTATTGAGTTGCATACTGGAAAAGATTAGGTGACACATAACTCGTCGTTGACTGTCGAGTTATGTACAGATATATGCAGAGAGAGGCAAGTAAAACATTTGCCAATTGAATCTTACTGGTCGACGAAGGAATCATGCCGCTTTTGGGGCCTCCTTCTTGGTAGTTTGACGTTAAACGCTTAAATAATCAATTTGACTTGTTTTTGCCTATGACATACTATACATAACATAATATTATACATTTGGTGTCGGGAAGCCACACTCTTTCAAGGTAGATTTAAAATAAATTTAGTAGCCGAACTGGAATCAAAGAAACCAATGGTTCTGAATAACTATTTATTAGCCGGTCGGCATATCACCTTAACCAACAGCAACTTACCAATGAATTTCCCAGCTAAATTCACACCATCCATATTTGCAATGGCTCTTTGCGCACTGATTTCCTCGTTGAACTGAATAAAGGCATATTCTCTCTTAATGATGACTTGTCGAATCCGACCAAATTGGGAAAACCGACTTTTCAACTCATCAAAAGTTATATCCTAAAACAAGCTTGGGTTAAGTTTATGTTTAACCTTACAGAAGTTCTATCGTTAATGTACTCCGGACGAAATTCACATCCAGTATCTTTGGCTCTACCCACTTATATCACTATCTGAATTTAATCCTAACAAAAGTTTGATCACGACCGGAAGCCCACAGTTGACTGAAGCTGGTAGCTATCATACATGAGCTCACCCCCTACAATCCGGATTTTTCCGATTTGTTTTGGAAAAAAACGGACAGACTACATAAGCAATCCAGGCTTCTACAGACCGTCTGTGTCCTTATGTCTCAAGAAATCCATATTAACAATTCAGATTGTCCCAAGTAAAAAGCTCTCCTATGGCAAACTAATTAATTAACTAACTAACAAATTAATATCAGGTGACAAGTCTGCTAAACGTTAACTGTTACATTACATAACTGCATTCAGGCTAACATAAATGATTGTAGCGCATAAAAGCCTACGGGGAAAATACTACAGTTACACCACGACGCACCTTCGTGTTCAAGTTTCCAACAAAAATTCTAGCTCTATTTCCGCGTGCTATCGGCACTCTGTCCTGATCTTGGAGACGACTTTCTGAAGCAGTTCTTCTTCTAGCGAGTGGCGTTGTTCTACTGGCTGTTCGACGCCCAAGTACTGAACTGTCTTCACGAACCACTGTAGAAGAAGGGTTCTCGGTTCCAGGATCAGGAGGTGTGCCATGAACCTTTGAACGGACCTCACCACCGTCAGGAGTAGAGCGACCTCCACCAAGTCCAAACCAACGACGCATAGACAATCAAGAGGTTTTAAACTCAATTCCTACAACAGGGGTCGTAGACTACTATAGAACAGTCAAATTATCATGATTAACACCGTCATCATCGCGGTGTCAGGATTTTATTTCTCGAAAAAGATTTTGTCCGAAAAAGATTAGGGTAAATAAGCTGAACATTGTATGGATAATAATGCATAGGTATATCATCAACATAAAAATCAGGACCAAATTATGGAAAACAAAGTTAAGACACAGATTGATAGGAAAATCATCAAAAACTTTGACGAAATCCGTACAAAAAATTGCATTTGTAATTTGCAAAGTAAAAATTTTACATGTTTGAGGAAAAGTTGCGTAGAGTTTCTAAGACTTTGCTACGATGGCAGCTAAATCATCGCCAGAACCGCTTCAAAACTGCAAAGTTAGACCTAAATTTTGGTTAAAATCAGCGAAGCTTTCTATTACATAGCAACTTTTATGGTTCCACTAGAACCATTTGGAACCGGAACCGTAACCCGGTTTGCAAACTTCTTGAGAGGCACCGTAGTCTTGTCTTATCTCGTCTATCTAGCTAGCTAACTGACTTACTCAATGAAATAAAAAGCTTTATTTTCAGCATATCTCAATTCTAAGCATTTTCGAAACGTTTTGCTGTTTTCAAGATTCTGTGCAGAAGACATTGTCTCTCTATACACAGTACTCACATCGATGATTGTCGAAACGGCTTGCTCGACAAGAATAAAGAAAAGCTTTTATGAATATGCTGTGCATAACGGCATATCTAAAGAAGCAAATGTGAAGAAACCCAAAAACTTCTTTTCAGAAATTAACCCTTTCCATCCTGCGGTTGTTTCTGAACAACCAAATATTATTGGTATGTACAAGGCGCACATGACGAGATTAGCCAATGAAATTTTAGTCGTTTCTAGACAACAACAGGCTCCAACAATGCAAATATAGACCGGTCTTAAAACTGCTGTTGCGGTGGGCGGGGGCGGCAAAGAATGTTGGGGAGTCCACCAGGAGGGTTCGTCCGACTTTGGGAGGTCCTACAGGTCCGACAGTTTGTGGTCCCCGGTTTCAAAAATTGTTTTGAAGTGGTGTGATATGTAATTGTTTTAACTATAGCAACGAATACTGAACATTCTTTTTACAGATTCCACAAAATTTCTTTGTCTATTAGTTGTTTCTGAACAACTTCAGGATATTTCGAACACAGCCTAATCAAATTCAGTAGACAGTTGAATAGACTTGTGCCTAAATAATCAAACTGAAAACTTGTAATCACACATTCACACGGGGTGCAAATCCGGTGAGTTTACCCTCTAGTCCTTAAAAATTTCAAAATTTTAAGGGGATCTACCTCAAAATCAGCGAAAATTACGTATATTAACCTTTTGTCCAAAAATTAATAAAAACTCTAAACTAACGGATGTTTAAAAATTGTTTGGCAAGAATCACTAAAATTTGCTTAAAATCTTCCACTAGAATAGGGTAAAACTGGTAACGGCCGGTTGTGTTTGCCAGCCGGCCGGCCGGCTAGCATCACCCTACCGGGCGGCCCCGGTTTGCATCTCCCAGCAGCCGGCCGGTTTGCATCACGGAACAGGCTTGCAGCCGGCACGTCCGGCCGACTGGGGAGTTTACAAGTCCGACCGGCCGGGTCCAGTCGGCCGAGCCACATAACCGGCAGGTCAGCAGCACTAGCGGTTTAACTATTATTTAGCTTTTGTGCTTGTCAATGGAACATTCTAAAAAACTTTCGTTAGAATTACCAATCGGGTAATCCATGAAGTGGCATGAAATTGGATTTTCTGAAATCTGGCAATTGTTTCAGGATGTTTCATGAAAGCTGTAGTTATTGCAGTACATTTTGGTCTGTTTTAATTGCCTTGAGCGCTTTGTTTTACTGTTATTGCTATATTCTGCTGGTAAAACTGTTGCAAATTTGGAATTTACTTAGGATTAGAGCAATTGGCTTAGACCTTGGAGGTTACCATGCATCCTGCAGTTGTTCAGGAACAACTAATCGCAGGACGAGCTCAGGTGGTTCAATCGATGCAGGGATTGCAGATTACCAATGTCTGTGTCCTATAGACTGTGAAAAACGACCGCAATAATTTTTTAATTGACGTTACGATAATTCAGGATGGAAAGGGTTAAGGAAAACCTAACCATTTGTTTATTATGGTTTTATTCCAATTGCTTTGCAATGTTGTTTTTAATTTTTATTGCATAAGCCTTGCATGGGACCAGCACCAAAATGTTAAATAATGCTAAACTTCTAACTACAAATTTTGTACTTGGAACCGGGAACCTGAAACTAGAACCGGAACCGAAACCGTTTTTGAAAATTGGAACCGGAACCCCTTCCTCTGTCCTCATCCTCAATCATTTTACTTTGCTAACGCATACTCTTTGCCCAAGCTACCTAACCGCTTCGGGAAGTTAGTGTAGAGTTTTGGTTTGTATATTAAACTCAATAAAGCAACTAAATTAAAGTAAAGATTTGCAGGTCGTAGAGTGTGTTCAAGTCAGACTGTTCCATAATTATCCGGTTAACCTTACCCGACTATAATAGGCGACGACAGCCCTAATTTAGGTAGCGTGAGTTTACTTTTCAAAATAAAGAAAATACAGAACAGTAAGCTTGACAAAAATCATAACGTTTCAGACGGTATTAAAGGGAGACAAGCACCACAAATTACAGAGGTGATACAAACGGAGAAAGCCACGGCGTGCACCAAAGGGAAATCCTAAAATTTGCCTTATTTGACTCTAGAGTAGTCAGAATTAACGTAAGGGGTGCCAAGAAAACCACCACTTGTAACCATCTCAAATCAGACACTGACTGATTGCGTGCCCAATTAGCTATATCCGGCCTTGGACAATACACAAAAGGAGAATTTAGTTTGAAATTTCATGAAGTTAGCACTCACTTTGGATAATTTTAAGTGAAATCAAATATTCCACATTAGGATCTAATTCCAGTTACTGCAAACAAATTGAAAAAGACTGAGTAATCGTTTCTGGATAGGATCCTCTTGCTGAGTATCATCAAAACAAAGGAACTGAAACTCTGAGTTCTGCTTCCAAAACAACTCCGGAGTGTAGACTATATGCTATTTCTGGACAATAGTTTTCAGGTTGCTCTGGTGACTAGGCAGACCAGACTACAGAAAACACAGCTGTTTGTCAGGCTAAAACTAATGCACTTTGCTTGCCCAATCCATTTACTAATTTTGTCACGGTGTTCAATCAATAACAACATAATCATTTTGTTTTTCACTGTCTGGAACTTCTGTCCTAAAAAAATAGCAGCAGTATACTTAGAGCTGGACTACATAGAACTTTTTTGTAAGTGGCCCAGTATTATTGTGACTCTCATAGAGAATCGAAAATGCTGCTCTCCACAGACCGTTTCTAAAATACGGACAAGAGGCGGAGAAGCAAAGACACGGATAGAAAACATGGTCCCCCAAGCCAGACTGCCGTGCGGTTATTTCAGTCACCCCAAGGCAACTACAGTCGCTATACCGATTACCGACTGCAGTTCCCCCCCCGCAGATCTTTTCGCTATATCCCACCCAGAGTTGGTCGCGGGCCGCGGGTACCCGCGGGTACCCACGGGGCGGGGCGGGTATCACCAAATTTCAATACCCGCACTACCCGCGCGGGTATCTGCGCGGGCCTAACCTAAAAATTTTAACTATTTTTGTCTAAAACTTAGTGAAATTTACTAGTTAACCCTTTCATGCCGGGAAGGGCCATATGGCCCAAGTGGTGATTTTCGTGATTTTATTTCTGGGACAGGGTCCAGTTGCCGGTTGGCAGTCTGGAAACTTGCTCCTTTTTTCTTCAACGCGTCCACCCTATTTTCTGAAAATATTTCCACACCTGCTTGAAAAATAGAGTTTCTATAGCATTCCGCCGGCAATGAAAATTTTGATGATTTCAAGCCATGTTCGAGCACTGCATTCAAACGAATCCAAAGCCGGCGGTAGTTCGTCAGCGGTAAAGCCGTTTCATCAGGTGATAGGGGAGATTCTGCGCATTAAAATAGCGCATAGTTTATTCTGCCTGAGAATCAACTCTTGCTCCTAGAAATCAATTACTTAATTTTCTGCAATGGAACTTTATCAAAAATTTGCACTTTTGCCGACTTTGACGGCTTCTAACTTTTTCTGGGTGCATCGGGGACCTTTCAATGCTTACATACGAAATGTAGAGCAATCAATTCTCTGTCGATTGGAGGCAGTTCCATCTCTCTACGTGCTCCCAGTAAAAAATGGCAGCCAAAAGTGTGAAATCGGTCATTTTCAGCCGTTAGTCCGGAGGAAATTCAGGCATCAAAGGGTTAAACAGAACATACTGCATTTGTATTTTAACCTCTGATTTAGTTTTTAAAGTCTTATGAACTGTATTAGTGCGCCTGTGCTGCTTTGCTTAAAAGAACGGCCCAGTCATCTCGGCTTCGGGCTTCGGGACGACTCATATACATATTCAGCGATTTCAAACCCGATAAATCTTAAATGTTATATATATAAACTTAAATTATATAAGCACTATAAGATTTTCGGTTTTCTTATCCAACACAGTTCCTGAGTCTGCAAGGTTTAGAGACGTTTCGTTTGCTTTATAAACCTAGAAATGTATTAATTTAGTTGAATCTAGTTGAATGAGTTTTCGCGAATATTTATTTAGTTTTTAATATTAATCTGTTGCCGGATTGTAGATAGAAATATTCTTGTTTATGGTTAAAAATAGGCCACTACGAACTAAAGCCAATATATAGGCACAGGAACAGCGACAAAGTAACCAGGAACGGGAACATGTACAGGAACAAAACAGTGAGCTTTTTGGAAGCCTAATTTTAGGAATAGAAGCAAAAACCGGTTCTAACAAGAACAGAAATCGAGACCTATGTTTACGAACCAGAAGGAGTCTATTTTAAACCCATAATCTCCAATGTATAGAAATCTTATTTGTAAAACTAAATCCGCATATTAAGAAAAGTAATAGTGACATTACAAGGTAATATCAAAGCAGTTTATGTGGAGATCTTGTGGCCCTCTTATGATCTTTTTAATTTCATGTTTCGGTTCCTGAAGTTTATCCGACTTCGTTCCTGCTCTTGTTCCTGAAATTATATTCCTTCCGTTCCTGTTCCTATTTCTGTTGCTGTTCCAAGTTGCCACCTTAAAATATCAAACTTTTTGGAAAGTCATTAAGAATGATGCTCTTTGTTTTTCGTTTATTTCTTTTAATTTTTAAAACATCTGATGCACTATTTGTTTGCAAAGCATTTTTACGATTGTTTCAGAGTAGCACTAAGAAAGTTAACGATAAAATAGAAAAACCTAATAAAATGAAAATTGCCGTTTTAATTTAGTTTTCCACATGAGAGGGGCGAAAAATTTTGCGGGTATCTTGCGGGTATCACTTGTGTGCGGGCCGCGGGCTGCGGGGCGGGGCGGGTACCCTTGTGCGGGCCGCGGGTCGGGGCGGGTAGCAAAAATCCGGCCCGCGACCAACTCTGATCCCACCCCAAGCCCAGATTTCGCAAGACTTGATCAAATGAGCTGAAATTCGGTATGGGTATGTTTTCGACCACGCTGAGTTCAAATATCGCAAAATTTTTCGATTTCGCGAAATTCTATTTTTTTGATTCGTCAGGGGGGACCATGGGGAACCGAAAAATTTTTGGTCTTCAATTTCGCTGAAAAGTTGTATTCAGGGGGTTTCGAGGTCTCAGAACACGAATCTGAAATCCGTTTTCGATTCTGCTTTTCGTTAGCTCAATATATATATATAATCTAAAGTTCTAAGCTTAAGATGTAAGCTTATACTGAGCTAACGAAAGGCTGAATCGAAAAACTAACTTTATATTCGTATTCTGGGACCTCGAAAACCTCTGAATACAACTTTTCAGCAAAATCGAAGACAAAAAATTTTTGGTTCCCCTTGGTCCCCCCTTACAAATAAAAAAATCGAATTTCGCGAAATCGAAAAATTTTGTGATATTTGATCTCAGCGTGGTCGAAAACATACCCATACCAAATTTCAGCTGATTTGATCAAGTTTTGCGGAATCTGTGCCTGGGGTGGGTTATCCTGAAAAGATCCCCCGCTTGACAACAGTGACTAAGATGGCTGAAAGCTGTCAGGCTTGCTCGGTAGCTTTGGGTAAAAGGAAATTATGTAGGCTGCAGAAAGGAGTCGGAGGGAGAGGGCAAGTACTCAGATAGGATAGATGGAAATTGTCCGTAGGCCAGAAACCGTTATAAATTATTTCAGTAATCATTATCTGATGAAACTAAATATAAATTAAGTGAAAGTTTATCGAGATTGACTGATCTAGGCTTGGTTAATACGCTGGACGAAACCAGCAATCCGTCATGTGTAAAACCATGTTTTGAACCATTGAAAAAGCAGAAATGGCGACCTCCTTCGTTAAGCCAAAACTGTTGCTGTTCTTAACCAGAGATACATATATTTATTTGAAAATTATCCACAAAATGCAGTTCGAAGTGATATACATATATTCATAGCTCTTCCTGCCATCACGTCCGTTGAGATTTAATTTGAGCAACTATTCTGCTAACCAAAATAACCAAAATATTAAATAACTTATAATATAAATAAATACCAAAGATGACTATTTGTTGTGCTCAGCAGGCAGCCAACAGAGTCCACTAGCATAGGTGTGTTAGTGGGGGTTAGGGGGGGGGGGGGGGGGGTGGGGGCCCGCCCCACCCCTCCCCCCCAAATAGAGGGGTCGCCGACCCCCCCCCCGTAAAAATTGTTTCCTACCCCTCCCCCCAAATCAATTTTTTCAGACCCCTCCCCCCTAAAAATTTTCAAAGCCCTACCTATGTTTTTAAAAATTTTTTGAAAATGTTTAGCTAAAAATTCGAAATTTTTCCAAAAAATTTCAAAAATTAGCAAAAAATTGTTAGAATTCGCTTAATTAAGCTAAAAATCGTTAAAAATAGCTGTAAATTGAGAAAATTTTTCAATTTTTTAACGAAAAACCAGCCGACCTCCCCTCGAAAATTTTCTTACCCCTCCCCCCAAATCGACTTTTCGCGACCTCCCCTCCCCCTTTTTCGCCAAACCCCCCTCCCTACTTTTTCTGAACCCCCACCCCCACTTTTTTCGCCAGCCCCACCTATGTCCACTAGATCAAGATGTGCACATCAGAACCAAAAGAATGGGGGCATTTTTAATAAGCGCTTTAAAACTGCGAAATGATAAAATTATTTTTAGTTTCCACAATGATTAGTTGCATTCCATAGGCTACTTTCTGGGCTTATTGTGGGTTTGTTTCCTCCTTATCTAAGCTAAAGGATCATTACTCACAAAACTTGGTTAACATATTTTTAAAACTTTCCGAAATTAACTTATCTGAGGGCCTTTTCGCGAATGGGTTAAACGAGTTAAATTTAACTCGATCCTTTTCGCGAATTGGTTAAACGAGTTAAAATTAACTCGCCGAGTTAAGCAGAGTTCAAATTTTTAACTCTACGCTCATTCGCGAAAAGAGTTAAAAATTAACTCTTTTAACTCTTTTTCGTAAATGACACGTGGAGTTAGAAACCTGCAGAGTTAAATTTAACTCTACCCTTTTCATGAATGTGTAAAGATTTGGCCCCAGAGACTGGATAAATGGCGACCAAAACCCTTTACAGGGGTGCTGTGCGCTATAAACTGGACACGCAACCTGGACTGGAGATGATTTCCAGGCCGACCTCGACAAGCCTCGCCAATTAAAACCCAATATTCGTGAAACTTAAGCTCACTCCCAACTAAGTTACCCCAAAACCTAGGCCCTAAAGTCCCTACTTACCGAGCTAAACAAGTCTAAACTTAGCTAAAATACACTAGGCCAAGTGGCCGTGTTACAATATTTAATTAAAACCAGGGGGGGTGTACAATAAATTTTAGGTACAGACTTACAGTGTTATGATCCGGAAAGGCAGTGAAATACCATATAGCATAAAATATCCAGACAATAAGCACAGAATATATGAGCCCCGATAGCAGAAGTTGGGTGTCCCCCACCCAACCTATCACCAGATTTGGGTGGCCTTTACTTGCCTACTCCGGCGTTCAAAGCACTGAGGGACCCCAAAAATACAGGAAAGAAAACGGGAAATAGCATATAATTTAGGGCCAAAGAGAGCTCAAAAGTAACCGACCGACTAAAGCAAGCGCAAAACTAAGACTGACTGGGCTCTTTTAAAAGTAACGAAAGAACGTGCAATCACGCGATCACACGTGACTTGCCCAGCCAATCAAATTTTAGATAGACTTTTGAGAGAATTTCGAAACCAAACTAACAAATTGCTGATCTATCTTTGCAAAAAGACATACAATTACAATATTTCAAACACAATTTATAAACTGAAAAAACTAAACTAAATACTACTAACTAAATTTTTATAAATTTTGACAAAAACGAGATACATAAGTTCGGATTAATTTTGGATGAAGAATCTTTTTAAATAATAATGAAATATGACAGTAGGGCATCACCGCCCTACTGTACAAATGCTCTAAATTTAACTCTTTTAACTCGCTCACGATATTTTACATTGAATTTTAACCCGCGTCTCAGCACGCGGGTTAAACTAGTTAAAATTTTCTATGCTTTACATTGTTATGGCCACATTTTGCGCGCGTAATAAAGCTTTAAAAATGACAAGATAATCCAGCCAATAAAAGTGCAACACATAATTTCATTGGATGGTTGGTTCAAAATGATTCAAAATTACTTAAGTATTTGCCAACATTCTGCTGAATTATTTACGCTAAAGTAACGAAATAGGCTACTTAGTAAAATAGAAATAGATTGAATAAGATGTTTTAAACATGCTGCATTTTTAGAAATAATAGTTAAATAAAATTAATTAAATTAAAATAATTAATTATAATTGGCTTGATGACCATAGCTGGGGCCCCCAGATTAAATCTAAGTCATAATGACTTTATTGCACACCCTGCTGTGCAGTTTCCAATTTGATGTCTTAAATAGAAAGGTCAAGTTTCAAGTATATAATAGTCAACTATAATACACAGGTGAAAGTACAAATAGAGGGGCCCCAGCAGTAAATGTATGAAAAACAAATTGTAATGTTGTAATAATAACAACTGATTTTTCATTTAAAATGAAAGTTTAACTCTAAAAGCTTAAAGCATTAATTAATGTAAATTAATTAAGAAATATTTCTTTATCTCTAAATTTTTAAGAATTATTTGTATGATTAGCCAAAGTCATTTACCAAGTCAAATCAAGTCAAATTCAAAATTTAAAATTTCACAAGCTTTCATCTTTTTTTCAAATCTATCTTGTTGACTGCTCCTGACAAATGATTTTGACACTTCATTGAATATAGATCCAAGGAAATAATTTTAATTGATTTTACTTTAATTAATGCTTTAAGCTTTTAGATGAAAAATGAAAAATCGGTTGTATATATTATTACAAGATTGCAATTTGTTTTTCATACATTTACTGCTGGGGCCCCCTCTATTTGTACTTTCAACTCTGTATTAGAGTTGACCATTACTTGAGATTTGACCTTTCTATTTAAGACATCAAATTGGAAACTGCACAGCAGGGTGTGCAATAAAGTCATTAAGACTTAGATTTAATCTGGGGGCCCCAGCTATGGTCATCAAGCCTTATAATTATAAATAGGCTCTAAATTATTTTTGTATGTTAACTAGCACCACCTATAAATGCAAATTTGAAGTAAGTATGAGAGCTGACAACATGAAAAGCCGAATCAGCGGGACACTACAACTAACCAGAAAGCTCAATTTTTTCTCAAAAAGTGGATTAATTAAAGCGGCAATTTTGCCATGAAAATTACTGTAAACTTTAAAAAATTTTAATTTTTACACTTTTTGAAAGGACATCTAGACAAATGTTACGCGAAGCAACTGGTTATGCTCATAAGAAATGCAGTACAGGATCAATTGTCATCCGAACTGTGATTCTAAGGGCAACCATTTCAAATCAAATTTGAAACTGAATTAATAAACAAACATTTTTCTATTTAATTTTGCTGCACCTATCTGTTTTAGTATCATTAGTTGAAATTGCGAAAATTGTTCAACTTTTTAGGAAAACCAAGAGAATCCGATTTTGCTGAAAATATGTACAGAGGTTTTTTGAGCTCTGTCGTGGTCTCAGCAAACGAACACCTGTTTTTCGACTCAACTATTCATTAGCACTTTATTGCAGGCTAAATTGCGAGCTGGCCAAAGAATCAACGAAAACCTAGACCGAAACACTGCCTTTAGATTACTTTTCAGCGAACTCTGAAAATATACAACTTTTCATGAAAATCGTAAAAAATCTTTGGTTGGCTCCCCTTCAATTGCAGTTTTACCCATGTGGTTGACCCCGTTAAAGCTTAAACTATAAAACTTTGCTGCAGATTGGTCAATAATTCGTTGAAATGGATCCATGCTAAATTTCAGCAAAATCGGTTAGAAACTGCTAAAGTTACACAGGGATTCGCCCGGATCACCCTAGTACAGGATGACGCTACATTGAAGGTGTAATAAATGTCTGTTAACGAAATTAGTAAATATCTTCTTTTGCTGTTTTATTTTATTTAAAATTTTCCAAACGTAAAGAAGTTTTTTAAAATCTCAAATGGTGAAAAGTTGGCCATTACGTAAGCAAAAATTATATTATTATTTTAACTCTTTTCACAAATGCAGAGAGTTTACTTTAACTCTACCAGTTTTAACTCTTTTAACTCTTTTCGCGAATGCACAGAGTTAATTTTAACTCTACCAGTTTTAACTCTTTTAACTCTTTACGCGAATGCACAGAGTTAATTTTAACTCTGCCAGTTTTAACTCTTTTAACTCTTTGATTTTTGACCCTGCAGAATTAAAAGAGTTAAAAACAGACAGAGTTAAATTTAACCCTGCGCATTCATGAAAGGGGTTAAAAGAGTTAATTTTAACTCTACTCCACTCTACTCTACTCTACCCATTCGCGAAAAGGCTCTGAGTTGCCGTCTTCGCTAAGCGCTGGATCCAATTCTACATAGAACTTATTTTACAGGGTTTATACGACGCAATCAGAAACCACCAGAACAGAACATAGAACCTTAAACCTGCAGCAGCAGAGGCACGGCTGACTTAGCCTCTGTGGCTTCAAAAACACTGCAAATAAAGTTCCGTACCAAAACGTTGGTTTACAAGCTTGAAGTTCGTATCGAGATTATTGAAATGAAGTACAAAGTACAATGTACAAAATTATCGTCTGGCTAGCTTTTATCTAACCATGCGGGCCTGGCCGAGCCCAAAAATTAGGGATAGACATCAACTCTAGTCTGCCTCTCTCCTGGATCATGTTTCAATGGTATATACTCGGTCCTCGGACGTCAAGGGTTTCCCCATGGTTTCAATTTGGTTCATCAGACTTGGGTAACCTTACCGATCACAAGTATATCACCGCCAGTTTGATTCAATTGTTACCAAGTGTCCTGTCCAAGAAAACCATCATTATGACTGAGCTGGGACTCGAACCTCAGACCTTGCAAAGCAGAGTTCCGGTGGATAACTCTATCTTAGATTTAGCTAACAGCTAGGCGACAGTGGAAGTTTTTTATTTCTGAACAAACATACATAGAAATAGAAAATGAAGCAGCAGTGAACTGTAAACACACAACCAAACTATTATACAAATAAAAACTAAAAATCAAAAGCACAAAACTGCAAAAAAAACAGGCACTATTCATGAAACAACGGAATTATAGGAATCCGGAATTAGTCTTTAATAGTCGCAAATCACAACCAATATACAGGAATGTTTTCTTTTGCTATCGTGGACTGAATTTTACAAGAGCAGCGTTTCTAGGCCGGGCTGCTGGCAGCCATTTGTAATTTTGAGAGACACTTTCATTTTCAAGTTGGAATGTCCATTGTTGGCTAAGCTCGTTAAATACAATCTGAAATTAGTAAAAGAGAAAACCAGAAAATATTACGTGTTACAAGCATACATTAACATAGGGTCGGAGCCTAGGGCGCTTGTACCTTGAACCAAAATTTTTGAGAGGGGCTTGTACCACCCGCATAAACTAACGTTAATTGTAATATTAATTCACAATTTTTAAATAAACTAAAAAAAATATCAATTTTTAGAAAAAGATCAAAATTTTGCTCGCTTTTTTGGAGAAATAACAAAATTTAGCAAAAAATTCCGGCTTTGCTGGAAATTTTTCGGAATTTTGGTGTGAAAACCTATTTCCGGCCATTTCTGGTTACCCCTGCCCAAGTTTTCCTTGCCCATGGTAGGGCTTGTACCTTGTCCGGATTGGGGGGAGGGCTTGGACCCCCATACTCCCCCGTGTTAACCTATAGTTACAAGATTCCGAAATGCTAACCTGTGCTTTAATTACTTTTATCGATCACTTCAAATCTTGTTTTCTTAACTTTATCTCGTGTGCTGTCTCAGGCGACGCTGACACCTTTGCCACCTTTCCAGGATGAGCTACCTGTATATAAGCTATTAAAATTTTAAGGGGGGGGGGTCGCGAATTTTCGACCATCTCCGATTTTTCTCATTTTCACATATTTTGTAGTCCCCATGGGTCCCCAAAACAAGACAGTTGCGTTTGTTGCAAAACTTTCCCTATCGTTCACAATTGTCATTCAAAGGTGACCTCGACATGTGTTAAACATAGGAAAACGAAGAAGTTAGGAAAATTTCGCGGTGACCAAAAGTTTGAGCGCTGTGCAAGAGCAAATGAGCTATAGCTTGGCAAAATGGTAATCTGGACTAGGTAGCGTGTTAATATCTATATGAGGTGTTTTTGCGTTAGCTCTACGATTTTCTAGAGATTTCAAAATTTAATGAAGTCGGTTTTTGTTAAATTCTGAATTACAAAAATGCCACCGAAGAAATGTTTCGTCATACCCTGAACTAACCATTCACTGCACAAATTTCGCGTATAGATATTAACACAGTACACAAATAGAGCTTCAATTTCCATATGCAAAATCCCTGATGCTGCTTGGAAGTACATCCCACTTTTGGTCACCGCGTTGGTGTTTTGACTCAAAATACGTCATTTTCTGAAAATTTTGAATATAATGGTCTATAAGTCGGGTGAAACCCGAGATATCACAACCAAATTCGGTGTGCCAGTTTGCACAAATGAAAGGAAGATGTGTGCTAAATTTCATTGCAATTGCTGGTGTTTAACTGTGGACGCATGCCTCAGTGCGATGTCGGAGGCCAATAGTCAAAAAATGGCAAATTTTAAAATTTTTCAAATATAGCCAAATTTTATATCAAAGTGAAGCTCTCGATGTTCTGAACAATTTATCTTCTTGCACCAAGTCTCTACAAAGCAGGAAAGTTAGAGCGCGTTAAAGTAAATAACAGTCGGAAGGAGCCGGAATAACAGTTGTCATTTGCACAGCAATAAATAGCTCCAGATAGAGGCTTCAATTTGATCTATTGGCCATGCCGTAGTCTTTTGTCATCCTATGTGCACACGACTTCGAAGCCCTCAGCGAGGCATAGTGGCGTAAATACTAAATTGTAGGGATTTGAACTGCAATATCTCTTACCTGGATTGATCCTGGACTCTAAAAATTAGTCTTGTTTTTGGACACATATGTGGGTATATTATAGAAAGAAAGAATTGAGCGAAATCGGTGACTATATAAAATTTGGTACCCGGCGACCCCTCCCCCTTAATAGCTTTCTCCGTGAAGACTATCCACTTACTAGAGTATGCCTCATTGTGACTCCCGCTGCTTTCTTGCTAATTTTTAGAAGTTTGGAACTTTTGAAAAGCGTCGCCTGAGACGGCCACTTTTATCTCTCACGTCAAAAACGCATAATTGTGTGAATAGGGCAGCGCGTGCACTCCACAGAGACGGAAAACGTTTTGGCAAAAGGACAAAAGCCTTATACTTACAAATTATACTCTCCTTCCTTCCTGGTATTGTAATTTGTACCAAGAGCCACTAAGCACAATCTAGGTTATCAGAGCAAAAACTACCTATGCTCTGTTCCTCACTAACGGCCCCCCGCTAATCAGACCATAGTGACCCTTCCCCGCAAATCATTACCTAATCGAAACGGGGTACGCTCACTCGCTCTACGTTCATGGGCTTAAGCTCGAAAGCACAAGCAGTGCGTGCGCGAATTTTTTGTCTGCTTCGAGCTTTAGTACACAAACATAGCGCACAAAATTCTTTGAAGTGATTGATCTAATTTGCGGGGGAAGGTCAGCCGTTAGCGATCAGGGCATAGTATTTGCTCTGATAACATAGAGTATGCCTAGTGGCACACTCTTTGTGTACTCTTGTTTGTATGAATCCAAGACAAGAAATAAATAAATAAGAGGAGCACCAAAAGCCTCGCCCGTGTATTTTTCATTTCTCCACGTGGTTACGTATCTACATGCACTAACATTACAATTGTTTTGAAATTGTTCATGAGCATGAGCATGAGAAACGGCTAGTCAAAGAACGTGTACGGACAGTCAGCGAATGGAAAGCAGAATACAACACAGTGTACCTGTACAACTTTCTTCACAAACATTTCCCCGATGCATCTCGTTGGACCCGATCCAAAAGCAAACAGTTTCGGACAGTTTGGGGAATTCCTGAAAATAACAGTAAATTAGACAAAAGAACAATTACAAACTTGTAATTATTTTCCATTTCTACTGTTAAAATTATCTAGAAACAACTTCATATTAAATATGAATTCTACAAGTGTGCAGAAAAAGCACGCCAGCTCAACCTCTTTAACAGTTTATTTAAATATCACTATTATATTTTAAGTTTAAATTCTAAGGCCAACCTCCATCTTTCCCAACAAAATTGGTCAGGATCTGGAAAGACAGATTTGTCCTGATGAGCGTCAGCAATGGAATAAAGTAAGGAATGACCTTTCGGAATGAGATTATTTTCAACTGTAGTTTCCTGAAACAATTTCAGAAACATTGCAATATATGATAAAATAATTAAAAATTACATTTACCGTAAACATAACCAATAAAAGCACCATCCATACTTTGTTCAATATTACAGTTTTTCTGAACATAATCTTGCTTTCTGAATTATAGTTTCCACATTTTCAGTCACAGAATGTGCAGTGCAACCAAAATATATACTCCAGAAAAACATTTTTCACAGATTTTTATTCCGCCTGGAGGAGGAATGATTGGTGACTAAAACGAGGGCCCCAATATCGAAATGTCATGTTTCTTTATGCTTAACACCGTTTTCAAGCATCTATTTTAGCCGGAGGGGGGGGGTGGTTTGCGGTCAAAGAAAACCATAATTTAAGTTTGGGTTTGCTCTTGCTATATGCTTTTACAATCAATGCTAATCGAGCTTTTGATAGTACACCACAGCTCCAAAGCGGAATAATGCCCCTTTTAGGGACCTGGTTTAAAATTTCTTTCTTCTAAATATTCAGTAAAGGACATTATCCTAAATTCTAAGTTTCTCAGACGTCAAAAACAGTTTTAAGCGAACGCGCTGTGAAAACAGTGTCACAAATTTGCAAGCATACAGAGGTAGCTATTCTTCTTCCTCCAAGAAAGGGAGGCCATAGTCGCAAAACCTCCATCAAAATTGCATCGAAAGTTGTCTTATCTATTGTGCCGTTTTCTGCGATTTCAGTCTAAAACAAATAGTCAAATAAACAACACTTAGATACTTGGTGAAACTTGGTGCTCATTCACACTAAAAATATCGCTGAAAATTTCTCTATCACAAACTTTGCTCTTTCAAAATGCGTTGTTATCAAACACGGTTGCTTTGAATAATTGAGTCTCAAACGGAAATGAAACCGATCAATTTTTGAGCGTGTGAAATTCTAGTTGCTCCTGTCCTAGGTAAAGAAAAGGCAGAAACAAAGACTTCTAGGCTCCTGATGCTCCTTGGCTACATTCCCCAAACTAAAAGCATACCTACTTTCCACAGAGTTGAACTGAGCATTACTGAGGTCAGTAAACTGGCCAATCCTTTGGCCGGAAGACTGCTGATCAAAATCAGCAGATGATCCAATCGGGATTCATTCGAAGGGAAGGGCATCCGACCGAAATGGTGAAGAAAGGATGAGGATTTATCCTCAGAACTGTTACCGGAAAGGCAGGCATCGGTCTGGCTTTTCTGTAACAGTTCTGTCAGGATTGACAAAAGTTCGTCCTGAAAAAGAATAATTATTTTTTCATTAATTACAAAATAACTTTTATTTTTCTGTTTGCAAAAAACAAGTATTAATTAGGGAAGAAACAGTTAATGCAAAGTGAAAAATAGCTAATAGTTCACAAAACGACCTGAACCCAGTGCCTGATTTTGTATAATCATGTTAATTCCGCAACCTCTTCTACAACCGGACATGCTATTAAGGCATTTGAAATTGCAAAAATATGAAAAGTCGCTGCCGCAAATTGAGAAATACAGAAAGCCAACTACTGAAAAACAAGTAACCAAAGGCTGGCTCACTCTGGCTTCTAATGCTTTTCTATAGCTGCTTGAGAATCCCAAAGGACCTTTCCAGCTAACAGGGACAGAAATCACTCCTGAAAATAATTTACACAAATTGTGGCAAATATTATGAACAAAATAATAAGTAGTATATAATGGTTTATATATTATCATTTTACATTAAGTTATCATCTAAATTAAGAATATAGAAATAACATTGTAATGAGGAAAGCAATAGTGCTAATGAAAACTACGGCAGAGATTTTGTCAAATTAAAAACGAACAAACGTAAATGAAAAGAAGAATACGACACCGCACGATAAATAGCCTGTCAGATGCTCGGCACATGCTCGGCACATTAAGGTCGAAATCTCTGGCGGTTACCCTTTTAATCAGGTGTTTGCGGTTGAATGAAAATGCATCTGACCAACTGATCGCCTACCTTATGTCAAATTTGTGTGTGTAAGGTGACCTCCCGTGATTCTGTTGCCTCAACTTAGAGATGTTAAACGTGTGTTGTTTGTTATGGCGATGGAACCAAAAGGCATTGGAGTTCTGCACCGGCCATCGGGAAGTTGGCCACTCAAATACCTTTTAGTTTTATCGCATAACAGCTAAATTAAGCCTTCCCCCGCAGATATTGGGGGTCACCTTACACATCTAAGTTCGACATAAGATAGGCTTAGCTATTGGAATGTTCTTAATAATTTCTTCCCACAATAGCTGCTAAATGCTCACCATGCCAATGATTGGTACAAAGTTGAGCAATTCGGTCGATCAGTTCAGAGTCTTGACTTAAATCCAAATCAAGGAATATCAAAATCAAAAGCTTGCAGCTGAGATTTTTGAAAAATCGATATATCTCTATTGATTTATCAGTATCTATTTCTGATAACAGCTGTCTTACACAACTGAAATAAAAACATAAGCGCTGCACTAACATGTTAGAGTGAACCAAATAGCTGGAATTACAGCCTAAGCTTGCGGCGGACCCGATGCATGCATTCCGAAGGATTCGTAAAACTAAAACTGTCTGTGCCTTTTCATGAAAGGGCTTAGAGTAGGTAGATGCCATAGAGCAACTCTGTTTTAACTCTTTCAAACCCATTTATGAAATGGACCCTAATGTCTTGCAGCCCTAACGAGTTGAATTTTTCTTGAACGTGGGCCTGACTCCAGAAAGCTAACAAAAAAGCTATAACAAACAAATAAAATATCAGTTGCACTGAAATACCGTAATTAGAAAAGTGTTTCTAACAAATGTAGTGAAAATCAAACCGACAAACCTTCTGATACGAGATTTCATTGAGTCAATGGCACTTTCACAGAACATGGCATTAAGACATGAACGCAAATCCTGCGCTTCATCACCTACAACGTAAGCTTCATGCTGTTAACAACCCGGAAGTTTAAGTTCTGGGGCGCGTTGCATAAAACTATCAATAGGTCAATAGGTCCAATAGGCAATAGGGAAATAGGCTGAGAGCGTTGCATAAAACTAATTTTCAATTACAATTAAAAATTGTTTTTATGCAACGGGGCCCAGTACCTACATCTTCTTATGCAATCTCGATAAAATTATTACTGCAAGTTTGTAAACACTATTTACAGTTTACAAAACCTGCGCAGAATAATGTTAGTATGCACAAATTGTGCAGCGTATTATGCTCGTAACGAGAACTGCATGTGCCCTAATTACACTAGCAATAAATAGAATGCTAATTCCTGAAGAATCTTCCACAAAAACAAGTTATACTTAATTTTACTACCACCAAAATCTAAACGATTAAGAAAGTAACAAGCTTTTCATAATCACAAATATATAATTATTTATCTTTGACACTTTCCCTGTTATAGGTACATAGAAGCTGTATATACTGGTTTTAGACACCCTTTCGTTTAACCTGTCACTAGCAAACATATCACATTTTCACTATTTGCTTTGTGGTAATATAAGCAGTTAAATAATCAAACACGGTTGCTGCAAAATGTGCCAAAATCCAAAGCTTTTTATGAAAAGTACTTTTTATAAGCTCAATGCCGGCTTTTACCATCTGTAAATAAAACCACTTTTCCAAAAATCGCAGACAAATATTCTTTATAGCCCATCGTTAGACAGTGTGCCCTTTCTAAAATAAAAAATGAAATAACAACACTAAAACATTAATAGAAAACCAACACAGCGACAGCTGTTTAGTGCAGGTAGACGTAAACTATACTTGTGAAGAATTTCACAGTTTACATTACGTACGCTAAGTTAGTTTAGATTATGTACATAACCCGAACAACAGGCGTTTCCCTACTAACATAAACTAAAATTCGGAGATCATCGAATGTCCCCAAAATCCCGCACCTTCCGGCTTTTCCGGCTAAAAAAATTTAACTATTTTCCGGATCGGAATTTTACGCTAAACGTTATATGCACTAGTTATAATCGTTTTTGTTTATCTCCCACTTGATTTATTTTTTGCTGATGGCTCACACACTGTTAGGCTCACCAAGTGGCCCGTAAGTGGTGCTCTCCGCAGACCATAGTCAGGAGGCAGAGAGGCGAAGATCACGGACAGAAAACATGATCCCCGAGCACCCAGTCACTCCCAACGCACCAACATTCGGACCTCGACAGCTGCTGCCCCCCGCTTGGCAATAACAACTAGGTGGGCTGAAAACTACATATGCCTGCTCGAAAGGCCTGGGTAAAAAAAGTCGGCTGCAGAAGTAAAGAGGAGGGCAGGAGCGACCAGCCTATACAGGAAAGTAGGAAATATGGTCTGCGAAAATGCTGAAAATACATAAAATAAGTAAAGGACACTGTAAGGTTTGATCCAGCACGTTACGCTAGAGCTGCTTTTACCCGAGGCGAGGCGGCACTAACCAACCACGACAGGAATCAGTGGAAAGCAATGCTTAATCGTAAGATGTTATTAGGTTTGCCACCTCGACTATCTTTTAACTCACACTCTAGTGCACTCAATTGATAGCGTATCCTATATATATATATATATATATATATATATATATATATATATATATATAGGGTATCTATGTCAATTGAGTGCACTAAGTAGAGTAGAGTGTGAGTTAGAAGATAGTCGAGGTGGAAAACCTAATGACTTATATTACGATGATTACGCATTGCTTTCCACTGATTCCTGTCGTGGTTGGTTAGTGCCGCCGTTATATATATATTAGACAGAGAAAATATCAATGGCTACTTGCTTCATCGCTAAACAAGCAGTGCTGTCCCATTTATTATTATAAGGGAAAGTTTAGATAATTTGTTAATTCAATCGAACAATTTGAAAACTTAGCACTTTGATGGCGGTTAATTGAGGTGAATCTATGGAATTCTTGGTGGCACGAATCTGGCGCGAGTGTCCGCCGTCACATCAGGGTAGCCAAATGATGAGGTCAGATTTGGATAGGAGACGTTTCGCAAGTTGTACATACTAACATTATTCTGCGCAGGTTTGTAAACTGTAAATAGTGTTTACAAACTTGCAGTAATAATTTTATCGAGGTTGCATAAGAAGATGTAGGTACTGGGCCCCGTTGCATAAAAACAATTTTTGATTGCCAACCAGTAGGTAGTTTTATGCAACGCTCGAGCTGTTTTCCTATTGCCTATTGGACCTATTGACCTATTGACAGTTTTATGCAACGCGCCCCAGAACTTAAACTTCGGGTTGTTAGCAGCATGAAGCTTACGTTGTAGGTGATGAAGCGCAGGATTTGCGTTCATGTCTTAATGCCATATTCTGTGAAAGTACCATTGACTCAATGAAATCTCGTATCAGAAGGTTTGTCGGTTTGATTTTCACTACATTTGTTAGAAACACTTTCCTAATTACGGTATTTCAGTGCAACTAATATTTTATTTGTTTGTTATAGCTTTTTTTGTTAGCTTTCTGGAGTCAGGCCCACGTTCAAGAAAAATTCAACTCGTTAGGGCTGCAAGACATTAGTGTCCATTTCATAAATGGGTTTGAAAGAGTTAAAACAGAGTTGCTCTATGGCATCTACCTACTCTAAACCCTTTCATGAAAAGGCTCAGACAGTTGTAGTTTTACGAATCCTTCGGAATGCATGCATCAGGTCCGTAGCAAGCTTAGGCTGTAATTCCAGCTATTTGGTTCACTCTAACATGTTAGTGCAGCGCTTATGTTTTTATTTCAGTTGTGTAAGGCAGCTGTTATCAGAAATAGATACTGATAAATCAATAGAGATATATCGATTTTCCAAAATCTCAGCTGCAAGCTTTTGATTTTGATATTCCTTGATTTGGATTTAAGTCAAGACTCTGAACTGTTCGATCGAATTGCTCAACTTTGTACCAATCATTGGCATGGTGAGAGTTCTTGAGCTATTGTGGGAAGAAATTATTAAGAACATTCCAATAGCTAAGCCTATCTTATGTCGAACTTAGATGTGTAAGGTACCCCCAATATCTGCGGGGGAAGCTTAATTTAGCTGCTATGCGATAGAACTAAAAATGTATTTGAGTGGCTAACTTCCCGATGGCCGGTGCAGAACTCCAATGCCTTTTGGTACCATCGCCATAACAAACAACACACGTTTATCACATCTCTAAGTTGAGGCAACAGAGTCACGGGAGGTCACCTTACACACAAATTTGACATAAGGTAGGCAGATCAGTTGGGTGGGTGCTTTCATTCAACTAAAAACACCTGATTAAAGGGTAACCGCCAGAGTTTTCGACCTTAATGTACCGAACTTGCGCATATGGCAAGCTATCTATCGTGCGGTGTCGTATTGTTCTTTTCATTTACGTTTGTTCGTTTTTAATTTGACAAAATCTCTGCCGTAGTTTTCATTAGCACTATTGCTTTCCTCATTACAATGTTATTTCTATATTCTTAATTTAGATGATAACTTAATGTAAAATGATAATATATAAACCATAATATACTACTTATTTTTTGTTCATAATATTTGCCACAATTTATGTACATCATTTCCAGGTGTTATTTCCATCCCTGTTAGCTGGAAAGGTCCTTTGGGATTCTCAAGCAGCTATAGAAAGGCATTAGAAGCCAGAGTGAGCTAGCCTTTGCATACTTGTTTTTCAGTAGTTGGTTTTTCTGTATTTCTCAGTTTGCGGCAGCGACTTTCTACTTTTAATATTTTTTAAATTTTTAATGCCTTAAAATCATGTCCGGTTGTTAGAAGAGATTGTTTTTTTCACATGATTATACAAAATCAGGCACTGAATTTCAGATCAGTTTTATGAACTATTAGCTATTTTTCACTTTGCATTAAATGTTTCTTCACTAATTAATACTTGATTTTTGCAAACAGAAAAAATAAAAGTTATTTTGTAATTAATGAAAAACAATGTGTAGTTTTCGAGACCAGCATTTGTCAAATCTAACGGAAATTTTTGAGAAAAACTTGGGAGATGCCAAACGTCCCATTAAACATTTCTGAGTTTTCAAATTCTCATCCTTCTTGCACCATTTCGATCATACTCCACTTTTCCGGAGATGAATCCCGCGTGGATCGTCTGCTGATTTTGATCAGCATTCTCACTGTGAAACTTGAAACAATTTGCAGATCTCGGTAATGCTTTCAGTTCAACTCTTTTTTTAGTAGGTATACATGTAGTTTGAGATGCTGTAGGTGAAAAGCATCGGGAGAACAGAATTCTTTTGTTTCTGCAAGCTTTTCTTCACCCTGGGACTTTTTGGAGCAACTTAAATTTCTCAATTTTGAAATTTTGATCGGTTTCGTGGAAATTTCAAAAGAAGATTTGAAGGATTTCAAAGCAACGGTGTTTGATGAGAACAACATTTGAAAGGCAAAGTTTGATAGATAAATTGCCGGCTTAAATTTTTGTGGTTCTCACCACCAAAATCTCTCCAATAAAACATTGTTGTTTATTTGACTATTTGTTTTAGAATTATATCTTTAGAAAATAATACAATTCGATAAGACTTTTTTCGTTTAAATTTTCCAAAAGGAATCAAGACTTTGGCACTCCCTTCTTGGAGAGAGAACAATAGATACATGCTATCCCTCCAGATTTGATGATTTATTTTCACAGCGCGTTTGTTTCGTTTTTTTTTTTGACATATTAAACACCTTTACTTAAAACTTTTGAATTTTATAGAATTTTTTTAGAAGAAAGGAATTTTAAATTTTTTTATTAAAATGAACATTATTTAGCTTGAGACCTGTAGTCCAGTAATCAAAAGCTCGATTAGCGTTCAATGAAAAAGCGCTATAGCTAGTTTTTTTTTTTTTTTTTTTTTTTTTTTTTTTTTTTCGCAATTTACTCTTCTCTTTAGAAGATATGAGCTTGAAAACGGTGTTAAACGTGTAGAAACATGACTATTTCGTTATTTTTCCTCATTTTATTTTTCTTTTTTTTTTTTTTTTTTTTTTTTTTTTTTTTTTTTTTTTTTTTTTTTTTGTCCTGCTCATTTTCTTCGAATTTGAATAAAAAAATGAAAAAATGCTTTTCCACCGGATATGCCGGTTGCACTGCATTCAATTATGTGACTGAAAATGTGGAAACTGTATTTTTTTTTCCAAGTAAATGTTCAGAAAAACTGTAATAATTTACCGTAGTATGGATGGTTTTTTTACTGCAAATGTTTTCGTTTTACGCTTCTTTTTATTTTTTTATCATATATGTTAATGTTTCTACAGTATTTCAGGAAACTTCTACAGTTGAAAACAGTATCTCATTCGAAAAGTTATTTTTTACTTATTTCAGTACTGCGCCATAAAGAACAGATCTGTCTTTCAATTGAGCAATGTGGGTAGTTTTTTTTTTTTTTTTTTTTTTTTTTTTTTTTTTTTTTTTTTTCTGTTGAGCTGGCGACCTTTTCTACGCATTTGTAGTTGTAATATTTAATATGAAGTTGTTTCTTGCAATTTTTTTTGTAGAAATGGAAAATAATTACAAGTTTATCATTATTCTTTCTGGCGAATTTCTTTTCTTTTTCAGGAATTCCCCAAATATTCATAGCCTTTTTGTTTTGGATCAACTTCAACGAGATGCTACTCAACAATGTTTGATGAAGAAAAATGTGCAAGTTTCCTGTGTTGTATTCTGCTTTTCCATTCGCTGACTTTATCGTACACGTTATTTCACTTGTAAGATTTATAATGCTCATGCTCATGAACAATTTCAAAACAACCAAAATGTTGAGAATACTATCTGTAACAACGTGAGAAATGAGAAACGGGGTTTTTTTTTTTTTTGGTGCTCCTCTTATTTATTTTTATTTCTTGTCTTGGATTCATGATAAGCATGAGTACACAAGATATGTGCCACTAGGATACTCTGTGTTAAAAATCCAGAGCAAATACTATGCCCCTGATCTTTAACTTTTGATCTCACCCACAAAAATTAGATCAATCACTCAAAGAATTTTTTTGGCTAATATTTTCATATATAACTCGAAGCAGACAAAAATTCGCGCACG
>JASAND010004431.1:0-29501 GCA_030248195.1 Trissonchulus latispiculum
CTTTTTCCTCCTGCCAAAGCTTACGCGAATCCGTGGGCTAGTTTTTGAAAAATTGATGTTTAAAATAAAATAATCGCAGTTTTGCCAAACGTTTGTCAGCCAAATCTCCCAGCTTAAAACAACGAACTCCAGCTAATAGGCATCAATAAAATGTGCAATTCGATTGTATAAATTGAGTAGATAGTAAATCGATAGGACTAGGACTAAATCGATTGAGTATAAATAAATGGAAAAGAAGAAGAAAGTCATATACCACCGAGACCGGTCCGTCTCGGTCCGAAAAGGTCCGAAAAAATTCGGACCTCCGGTTGAACTCGAACCCACGACTTTTTGCGCACTAGGCAAACGCTCTGCCGATTGAGCTACAGTCTCGTCAAGCTTTGTCGGAATTCGTGTACCAATGTACATAACTTTCATACGTACATAAATAATTCAAAATTCTCCGTAAAATTTGGCAGTAATTTTGACAAAACTGATTTCCTCCAAAATGGCCGTTTTTGATCCCCGAAATCGTTTCTGGCTTATACTGATCTGACCACACAAGAGAGAGCTCAAAGGTAGTGTAAAATTAAAATAGAATAAATAAAATAATATAAATTTAAGTCTCATCTCCTTCGGCTGTTGAGAAAATTCACCTTAGCCTTGCCTACGCCTCGCCTTAGCTTTATAATTCTACGCCAAAAAAAACTCGAAACAGGTGTATGTAAGATACCGGATAACATTTGTACAGTTTTAAAACTCTAAACAGATACTTTAATGAAAGTCGCTGAATTCGGTCGCTTTTGGTGACCGTCATTAAGTTGGGTCATTAAGTTTTGTTTAGCCGCA
Source organism: Trissonchulus latispiculum (assembly GCA_030248195.1). Lineage (NCBI taxonomy): Eukaryota > Metazoa > Nematoda > Enoplea > Enoplida > Ironidae > Trissonchulus > Trissonchulus latispiculum. The sequence goes on from JASAND010004431.1 coordinate 829, forward strand.
GATTATAAAAACTAGAGGTCCTAAATAAAAATTCTAATTCCACAGTGGCTCAGTACATGTATAAAGGTTTCAAACGATGCCCAATGTTGCTTGGAAACCTTTGCCAGTGTAGAGATTTTTTTGCGCAGAAATTAAATTTTTTTGTAAAATTGTGAAAATTGTTGATTCTTACAGAGAGGCATTTTACGAACAGGCTATATTGCAAAATTTCATATTTTGCATTTCAACATATTTATTCATTTTATAAAAACTTGAAGTTGACTGATTTTCGAAAATTTGCTTCAATTGTCTGCAAAAACTCTCGTTACTCGCTCATATTCAAATTGCACACAGTTGATGGCTCGAAATTGCGGAGAACTGAACGAAACAACTCAAAATTTGAACTTGATATGCACGACATTATGTGGTTATTTTATGTGCGAAAATGAACGAAATCCGTTTATCTAAAAACTTTTCATGATTAACTGCTAGCTTAGCATAGCTCAAAGGTTGTAAAAGCAAAAGTGTTCATTTCGGTGACCCTTTTCCATTTATATCAACCAATCAGGTGTATCGATGACGAACTGAGAGAATAGTGGCAAAAACCAGATTTTTTATTTGTTTACCTGAAAATTCGGGACTGGTCCCAGAATGTTAAAGAACACCATATTTGAAAAGTTTCATCAACGTTTATCATAAAAATTGGAGCCTGTAAGGTTACATTTACACAAAGCGATACCAGCAAATTAAAGAGCTCCATGCTTTGCTTTGCTGGTAGTCATCAAAACACCAATCATGAAATTGAACAGGCATTTTTATGCGAAATTTATGAAAATATTGCACTTTTTAAAAATTTGGAAACGGTGTTTGAAGGCATTGTAAGGCAAAATGATCCCACAAAATCCCACTGATCCCACATGGGATGAGTTTTCAATCCCATCCCATCCCATCCCATGGGATCCCATGGGATCCCATGGGATCCCATCCCAGATGCCAACACTGCTACATAGCAAATCAGCATTAAGTAGGACCATCAATTAAGTGTTATGGTAGTTTTATTATCTTTCTTATATTATTATTATATTATCTTTCTTTTTCTTATTATAATTTATTCATTCATTGCTCCTAATGACTTCTTGAAAATAATTTTCAATCAAATCATTTGCTGTTCATAAATCATTATATCATAATCCAAATCCCTGTTTCTATCTAAATAAAATTCTAATTACTTTTAGCTTTTCTGGAAGCTTTCCGGCAAGTTTCTTGGCATACTCATGGATGGGCTCTGTCAAATAAATAGAGGTTGTGTGCCAAAGTTTGTTCATTTGATCAAACGCTGCCGCCTTCACTTTGCTAAAATGTAAAACGGATGCACGCAAAGTTAGTAACGAAACAGTAAACGAGTACAAACACAATAATCAGAATATATGTTGACACAGAGTTGGACGCGGTCGCGGGTACCCGCGGGTATCCGCGAGTACCCGCGGGCGGTCGCGGTCGTGGTCAAATTTTCTTGACCGCAATGACCGCAAATTTCCATCAAATCTTCTCAATTTGGGCCAATTTGTAGCAAAAGTTTTCAATTTTTCCAAAATATTATACGTATTTCCATTGTCATAAGTGGTCCTCTGGACGAATCTTAAGGTTTATATTTATTCTTCATTTTGTTTTACTACGTTAAATGCTTTGCCTGTTGGGTGGACAAGCTGTACAAACTGTCAGTCCTTGCGGTAGTCCTTACTGAAATTTGTTCAAATTTGTTTATTTCTAATTCTGTCTAATTTGATTTTAGAAAATTTCTTAATTTTTCGGGTTCAGCGGAATTAGTCACCCTGTACCTACAAACTTAAAGTCATTCGAATGCTCTTGCCAATACCTACCTACATACAACTTTGTTGTTTCGAGTATTCTTTGACTCCTTACGATTTCAGTGATTACGCCAGAAACGTTTTGAGTCAAAAAAGGACCATTTTTCGAAAAATCTAATTTTGTCAGATTTTGACAGCTTCAAGAACACAGGTAGGTAAGTCTAGTATTTGCCACATTTGTACTCCTACAATTCATGCTATCCCAACGTAGAGCTCTATCTGGCGTTTCTGCCTAAACAGTAAGCTCAGCAACAAAAATATGAAATTTTAAAAATGGCAGTTGGATTGTTTTTAACACGAATTTCTCTGAACTCATGCAATTAATTAGAAAGCGGCTTTGCACACGCGTTGGGACAATCGCCGCGGGCTATTTTCCAGGGGTTTAAGTTTGATCATTTGATTTGGGAAAAATAAGCGTCCAAACTTGAAAATTTTGAAGAAAATCGGAAAAAACTTTTGTTTACCTCAAAATAATGAGCTTGTTGGTTTATTAAACAATTTCAGAAAAAAATAACCACTACAAAAATCAAATCCTTTTGTAATTTCGGCAGCCGTAATTTCAGTTGCGCGATCGAAAAATAGTGAAAATACATACCTTAAATATGCGAGAAAGTGGACTTTTTACACGGATTTAAAGCTCACTAACTCAAAATCTTGCGGTCACACAATTTGCCTGCGGGCTGCGGTCGCGGTCGCGGGGCGGTCGCGGTCAAGAAAAATGTGTCCATCTCCAACTCTGTGTTGACATAAATGATCCAGTTACAGTTTGAGAGTTAACTTGAAACAGCATTAAATTTGAATTAATGTAAACTGAGTTAGGTATACAACTGAAACTGTAAAATCATTAGTCAAGAAAAACTTCTATAGTGTTCATACGTAATCGAATTCTAATTTATTATGACGGTCCATGACTCAGGATAAAATATCTATCTATCGAATTTAGCTAATCTTTTTGTAAAAGTAACCCACTAAAGTATAAGTCAAAAACGAAAACTATTTACGGATGGCAGTGTCCAACACTGACAGTTACAATCCCGGCAAACATGTCCAGATATCGCTTTCCATTTGTGTCCCACAAATATTGCATTTCACCCTTTTCTACAACAATGGGCTTCTTGAAGAACGGAGTTTGGGTGGGAAAAACGTTGTCAGAATGAATTTTGAGAAGCTCATTGTAGCCGATGCCCCCAGCCTAAATGAAAAGTCCAAAAATTGGTTATCCAAGCTAATTTTAATCTAATTTATAGGATTAACCGTAGACTGCACCACGCAGGTGCAAGAATAGCTGCAGAATGGCAGAAGTCTAACTACCCATACAGATCCCCGTACAGAAACTGGTCGTTGGGCCTTTTCGTGCAGAGAGTTAAACGAGTTAAAAGAGTTAAAATTGCACAATTATTTTTCGCGCACAGGATTAAAAAAGTTAAACAGTTCATACAGCTCGGCTGGAGGATTACACGAGTTAAAAAATTGTTACTCTACTCCTTTAGCTAGCGCGCGAAAAGGCCCTCAGTCTTCTGCTACACTTAAGCCTGGTTCACACTGGTGTCTTATGTCTTATGTCTTATGTCTTTTGTCTTATGTCTTGTGTCTTAAGGCGTTCACACTGATGTTTTATGTCTTATGTCTTATGTCTTTTTGTCTTAAGACAGACTTGGGCCAGGCTCAACTTTTGTCTTATGTCTTATGAGATGAACCAATCACATTGCAGCTAGTCTAGTCATTGTCAAGTTGATTGGCTGAAAGATTCAAATGTGCTGCTTAAGACAAGAGACATAAGACAGCAGTGTGAACGGTTCTGTCTTAAGACATAAAACATAAGTCATACGACATAACACAAAAGACAAAAACATTAGACATAAGACAGCAGTGTGAGTGAACCAGGCTTTAAACTTATTTGGAGCAGTCCAGGAAAAGTTGGTGAAATGGTTTATGTCGCCTGACAGGGATCGAATAGTCGGCGGGTCAAACCCCACTGACAAATTATGCAAAATAATACAAACAAGTTGTGTGCCCTCCTGAAGACTTTACAGTGTAATGTAACGGGTGCATTATCAGCTCTGATCCGGAGATCCGTGGTTCGATCCCCAGCAGAGAGAAAGATTGATACATAAGCAAACATCTATAATTCCATTTTATATCAATATAAAAGTTTGGATTTCCTAAGTCCTTCAAACGTGTAAATTTCGTGAGATACTTGTCAAGATTCACAAATCTGAAATTGATTGATTAATTTTTTACGCAAAATGTGCCAAAGCTTTTCATATAAATTTAAAATTAAACCAAGTTTATTTTCAATTTCAGTCAAAACTTAGGGTGCAAACGCCGTATAGTCACTTACGTCACTTACCTGAGTGGCAGTTGTTTTACTTCTACTGATTAAGAAATTAAGTGATCTTGGCACAACTGCAGACATTGTATGAAGACCGGTATATAACAAAAAATTTACAAACTTCTTCTAAAAACGTTTAATGAAGGTTGAAAACATTTTAAAATACACGTTCTATCTAACTGGAATTTCAGTTATAAATAAACCGACTGCTGTTTCAGCCTGAAAAGGGCAGCAATTATTAATGTTTTAATTAGTTTTTAGCTTAACTAATTTTATATGATTGCTCTTAGTATTACTGTTTTAGGGCGATAACTAATATCCACCGGATTATCGGCTTTGAAATTGTTAGGAAATGCTAATAAAAGCTAGATTATCATGAGTTTCGGTAAAGATGTAGGTATTCTCCAAATTCTTGGACAACATTTGAAAACTACAGTGGTATATATAAATATATAAATATATAATTAGAAAAAATGTATATTAATATATATTAATATATATATATATATATATGTATATAATGTATAATAATTGCCTACATAAATAATTACATAATTAATTAGAATTTAAAGAAAAATTCTAAATGTCCAAAGGAAATGGTAGATTCATCCAAATCACCAGTATCTGGGAACAATAAATACCGTTTACTGCGAAATTTGATGTATTGCTAACTTTATACAGTTACAATGATAAGCTGTAGTTATCAAAGTTCTATCATGCCGTCATGATAAGACAAAAATTTTGAATTTGGTTGCCTAGTTTACTTAGCCACGTGCTCTGATAAAGAGGTTCCAGACTTTACAATCTAATTTGCGGTTAATTGGCAAAAATGTTTACACTTTCACTTTATTTTTGTACCTCTTCTTACGCTTCTCAGATTTTTTACCAAAGCTTTAAGGATTTAAAACTTTGTGGGGGGCATACTCGAAGATGTTAAATTAAAACTTTAAAATTTCAAAAATTTAAAATTTTAAGATGATCAGGGATGTAAAAACCTGTTGTTACTTTTGACTCCATTTTGCTGATGGAGCACTGAACACGAAAGCAGTTTTATAATTCGGCATGTCGTTAGCTCAATATAAGCTAAAGTGGTGAGCTCATCATGTAAGCTTATGCTAATCGAAAGCAAAAACCTGAATCGAAAAAGGTTCAAAATTCGCGCTTTGCACCCCTGACAAGCGCGCACCTTTGTGCCTTTGCATAAGCTGTTTTGGCAAAATCGGGGAAAACAATTCTTGGTTTCCTTAGTATCCCCCACTACCTTACATTTAAGACTTTTAAAAATTTTAATGCATTGGTCTCCAATATGCCTCCACACAAAATTTTAAAGTTTCTGGTCAAAAACTTAAAATTCAGGGGTTGGGGGTAGTGCAAGAGAGAGCTATATTTCGTTCTGGGGCCGATGTTATAAACCTATTTAACTCGTATCGCTAATCCGGGTTCAAAACCGGGAGACAATCAACCTTAACCCAATAATAAAAGCGAAGTTTGCGATGTGATGCCAGGGTTTGGCTGAAGGGCTTGGGTCGGGTTAGGTTAGAGTTAACCCTTAAGCCAATGTTATAACAAAACCTGGGTTTAAAACCGGCTAGGTTTACATTGGGGATAAACCCATCACCAAATCTCAACCCTCCTTAGTGAGGAGGGTTAGCGTTAGCAGTTAGCCCTTAGCTAGCAGTTAGTAGTTATTAGAATGAGTGATAAAACTAAAATAATTTCTGAAGACTAGTTTTTGATAGGAGATGAGCTTAGGCGTTAATCTCCACCAACTCCGAGTTAGGAATGAATGCTTTTCCTTCACGGGTTACTTGTTCATATTGCTTTTCTTCGCGGTGGACTTTTTAAACGCCATTTTTACTATGTAGATGCTGTTTTCATGAAAATAAATGTTTAAATAAATTTAAATAAATTTCATGTTCGGATCATCCAATATCTCACAGGCTGCGACCACTTCATCGTCCCAGGTTTGCTGACCTGTTGCCATTGCCTGGCCTTGAACGATCGAGTTCCTGATGTCCTGAAGCTCACGTTTGAGCTCGCGTACATACGCTGGACATTCCTGTTGATCAATGGGGTGAACCCTCTCACCATCACCAACACTACAAATGGTCTCCATGGGTTTTGATTGCGTATCACCATCTTCGACCGCTTCCAAAGTACGCACGGCTCGCAAGAAGGTATCATTAGGCTTGCGATGCTCCCAATTTTCGGCATCAGCGAACAAACTCGCGACCTTTGCCCGTAATGCCGATTTGAGTCCACGAGAGGCCCGCTCCACCACCCTAAGCTCACGATCCTTCAGCTCGGCCGTCCGAAAGGCTTTACAGGCGAGGGACCTCAGCTCATTGAGATAGTCCAGGCTCGATTCTGATGCGAGTTGTTTCCGTTTGAAGAATTCCCGAGCATATTTGTCGGCCGATTTGGTGACTGGCTCATACAGCTGATGAAGAATGGACACCAATTCCGCATAGGTTCCCATGGTATTACCTTCCAAGTCTTGCTTGACCGCATCGTCAAGCAGGTACCACAACAATGGCCGTTTGAGTTCAAGCTCGGCGCCACTTGCCTCCCAAGTTGACTCAAACATCTTCAGCCATGTTGACAACTTGATGGCCCCTTTTCGGCTTTTGAGCTTGGAAATTGACTTGAACCACTTGGTGTAGTAATTCAACATTTGCACTTGTTGAGGCGTCATTCTGACCATGTTGACCGACCCACCGGACGATGATCGTCGCGGTGGGGGCACAGTCGGCTGAACCGTCTGTTCCTGTGATGCCTGATGACTGGTTGATGGTTCCAAGAGCCCCAAATGATCAGCTGGACTGGTTTCCGGAATTGATGACATCATAGTCCGACCACCAGCATGAACCCGATGACCGGTTCGTCCACCACGAACCGATGGCCGCAAGATATTCGGTCGTCAGGTCACCGGTGATGAGGTTTGTGATGGGGTTGACCAAAGGTCCGGTCACAAAATCTGGTTATTCACGACTTTCGTGTTCAATGTAATTACGACTGCTCCCTCGCCCTCGGGGCGTTGGGCTGAACCCATCTGTCCCCTGTTCGTCGTTTGTGCGGGGGAGATGACACCCGCGGAGCTCGTTGATGGACCAATCTGATGAATCGGTGAAGCCAAAGCCTGGGTTCCAACATCAAATGTCGGATCCCAAGACAGCCTGTGCTGTGCTCCCAAGTCCACAGCCCAATTGTTCAGTGCTGCCGTTCCAAGTGAGAATTCGTGTTCCAGGTTAATTCCGAGGTTCTGGAACACTGAATTAACCAGGTCGTCCAAAGGTGGCAATCCAGGAATCCCCGCAGCTCCCAGGGCCGTCATATCATCATCAGATTCTTGTAGAGCCTGCCCACGGTCTCGGGGCGAACCCAAGTCCATGCGCTCCTCAAGACCGATGGCGGTCTGGTCCCCGGAACTCGACTCAGAACTGTGCGCTTTTGATCCATTGAGTTGAACTCTCTTCTTGAATCTAAAAGTTCTTTTTGAAAGTGACAATTAAGTACAACTCAAAAATATTCCTAGGTACCCCAGAAAAATACAATTGTATAAGTATATAAAGGGTTGTACAAAATACAATAAATATTGGTGTAAGTTGGAGCAGATGACTGATATATTTGGCCTGACAAAGAAACAATTACCAAAATTAACCTAAAACAAATGCGATTAGACAAGCACAATCACAAATACAAACAAAATTACCGCAATAAAATTATTTGTATTTTTAGGTACGACCTTTGGAAAAAATTTCTAGCTTAAATCCCAAAAACAGCCCTAAAATTAGCTCACCCCAAAAATAAATGCTGTATTAGAGCTAAATTGGAGGAGAAAACAACGTATACAAACACTCAAACCCTAGAGGAAAAATTTTTCAGATTTTTCAACCCTAGGGGGGTTACCTAACTAAGAAAAATAGAAACTTGTGCGCTGAACGCGAAATCTTCGGAGGGAACCCCAACGAAACTAAAACAAAAATTGACAAAAAACTTGAAACATTTTACGAAGGGGTTCAGGTAAGAAATCCCTGAGCTCCTGGCAGCCTAATGTAGTGGGGCTAGTAAGTTTCTCTTACGTACTAACACCGTTACCACGCCCTGACGTAGCGGACGCGGAGACCGTGGCACAGATGGATAACGAACCGACTTCAAGAGACGGTCGGGACAGCCTCGCCAGAGAAATACACAGCAAATAATCCTACCTTAAGGGCGAGATGTCTCGTCCTCTCACTCACTCAAAGTAAGACTACCTACCTAGCATGGAGCTCAGTGAATTACTAAACCCTAAACAAAATACAGTTTAATAAGAAATAAGAACAACAAGTAATTATTATAACAAGATAATATAAAAGATGGGTGGAACCCTCAAACAGACAAACAAACACACAAGTAACTTACAGTTTACAGGGGGGCCTAGTGGCCAACCAACGTACTAAAGCTCTGGGGAGAGCTGGGGGAGAGCAGTAATATAATACCGTGAAATAGGGGAAAGCGTAAGGGAACAGTAGCAGGTGTTCACGTTGACAGAATATACAAGACTGATGGGGGGAAGCGAGTGTTGGGTTGAACCCTCCCACGAGCGCCCCCTAGTGTACAGAATTCGACCCAATCATGTAGCTCCCAAGGGGGGAACCCACCCAATCCCATACAAACACGTTGGGGGAGCTACGTGACTTGCCAAAAGTTTCCCCAACCATGATGATGTAATAATAAGCCAGACGGGTAGCTATGCTAGCTACAGCCGCCAGCAACGGAAAGGTTGACCGTGTGTCACTTTGATCCGTTACAATAGTGTTTTTGTTAAATAATACACATGCGTAACACAATGACAACCTCTAAACCCCAATAAATTTAATTTTTGTATAAAATGATCTTACATTACATTGCTTGTGCAAACGGTCAACGTAACTCAGGTATATGTGCTTTTTGTGTTCTTTCACGTGGTAAGGTAGGGTAAAATTTAAAGTATAAAGCTTAAATAAAATTTTTATTATTTGCGCTTGCACAAAGCCACGATGGTAGCTAGCCAACTATGCACTCTCTGAAACCAAGATTTTGCGCCAAGATAGTTTGCTAATCAGTCTTGTTTTGTCTTGATAAGATTGCTTCATCTATTAAAAAATTACGTAGGAAATCCCGGTAGTAGTACTACCACCTTAAGGGGGGGGCTACTTGGGTCAAAAATTCGACCCTCTCGGATTTCGCTCAAATTGTGCCCATTGATACTCCCTAGGGCCGTACGCAATCCATTGAAATTTGAGACGATTTCGTCCAGGAATAAAAAAGTTACAGCCATTCAAAATTTTCAATTTCTATTGAAAATGGCCTAAAACAGGAACTTTAGATTTTTCGCTTCTGACAACGATAACTTACCCAAATCAAAACCGTTCGCAACGTTCTATAGCTAATTCTGTAGCTAAATACAATATCTAAAACTTGTCGAAGAGGTTTTTTCAAAATTCGGTTTCTAACTTTTACAGTAATCGTTTTTGTGAGGCAACCTCAAAAATTCGCCAAAATGTTGCATATTTCGAACTTTACAAATATGCCCAATATCTATATCAATCGATAGCTTTTTCGATTTTAAAAAACTTTTCTTCTTGGCACAAACGTTCATTTTGCAACTGTTTAAAGTTATCGGCCAAAAACCGTATTTCCGTGATTTTTCAATTTCTTTGTTTTGGGGGTGGTCTCACAGAAAGGATTACTACAAAAGTTAGAGACCGAATTTTGATAAAAGCTCTTTGTCAAGTTTTAGATATTGTATTTAGCTACAAAATGAGCTATAGAACGTTTTGGACGGTTTTGAGTTGGGTAAGTTATCGTTGTCAGAAGCGAAAAAATCTAAAGTTCCGGTTTTAGGCCATTTTCAATAGGAATTAGAAATTTTGAATGGCTGTAACTTTTTCATTCCTGGACGAAATCGTCTCAAATTTCAATGTATTGCGTACGGCCCTAGGAAGTATCAATGGGCACAATTTGAGCGAAATCCGTGAGGGTCAAATTTTTGACCCAAATAGCCCCCCCCCCCCTTAAGGTGGTAGTACCACTACCGGGGTGGACTTTGAACAGATACTGTGAACTATAAACTTAGTCAATCGCCTTGAAATTTGGCAGAATTGTCCTTTATCATGTTTTACATCAAATGAGTATGGCTATTACGTTGCGGGGGCTGGCTTGCTGTCTACCCAAGGGGAAATGTATTTAAAGCTTTGAAATTAAATATCTCTTTCAATCCTCGACGAATCTATTTGAAATTTCGCTTGTAAACTTTATTAATACATACGCTCAGGCCGTTTTTTGAGTTTTTCGTAAAAGTGCATTTTCGATTTTTTAGCTTATTTTGAAATATTGTATTAAATTCTATATCTTGCACACTACTGCTTTTCTTCAAAAACAAAGAAAACGGCCTGGGCGTATGGAGATATAAAACAAATCTGGAAAATTTGGTCAAGTTTGGTTGAAGCAGTGACGAGAAAATCAAAAACAAAGAATTCGCAACTTTTCATTGTTTGCTTTGGTTTTAGGAATTCGCTCTCCTTTCAATCTGCTCCATAGTGTTATATGTTAAATAATACACATAAGTAACACACTAACAACCTTTAAAACCCAATAGATTTAATTTTTGGATAAACTGCTATTACTTTACATTGCAGGTACAAACGGTCAACGTAAGTCAGCCGTACATAAAACCATCTGTAACTTTTGATAGGAACCACGTACAGAAGAGATATGCACATCATTTTAAAGCTCTTTTTATGCTCTTTCACATGCCTGATTTAAATGTAGGAAGTAAGGCTTAAATAAAATTTTGATTATTTGCGCATGCGCAAAGCCATCATGGTAGCTAGCCAGTTATGCACTCTCTGGCACCAAAATTTGATGCAAAGATAGCCTGCCAACCAAACGTGTTTCACCAATTCGTCATGTTTGCTTCATTTATACCAAGATTAGGTCGAAAATCCCGCTAGTGGTACTACCACCTTAAGGTAACTGTGAACTAAATACTTAATCAATCGGCTTGAAATTTGGCACCTTTGTTCTTTATCCTATTTTGCATCAAATGCGCTTGCCTGCAACGATGTGGGGGCTGGCTTCCTGTCTACACAAGAAGAAATGTATTAAAAGTTTTGAATTTAAATATCTCCTTCATTTCTTTATGGATTTGTTTGAAATTTTCCATGTAAGCTTTATTAGTTTATACTCTCAGGCCGTTTTTTAGTTTTTCGTAAAAGTCCATTTTCGATTTTTTAGCTTATTTTGAAATATTGTAATTTCTATATCTTGCTTACTACTGCGTTTTTCCAAAAACAAAGAAAACGGCCTGAGCGTATGCAGATATAAAACATATTTGGGAAATTTGGTCAAGTTTGGTTGAAGCAGTGACGACAAAATCAAAAACAAAGAATTCGCAACTTTTCATTGTTTGCTTTGGTTTTTGGAATTTACAATGCTTTCAAGCAGCTGCAAGGTGTTTTCTATTAAATAATGCACATAAGTAACACAACGACAACCGTTTAAACCCAATAGATTGAATTTTAGGATGAATTGTTCTTGCTTTGCATTGAGTGCGCAAACGGTCAACGTAATTCAGCTATATCAGCTATATATAAGCTATTCAGCTTCAATCGCTTGTAACTTTTGATAGAAACCACGTACTGAAGAGATATGCTTATGCACATCATTTTAAAGCGCTTTTTGCGCTCTTTCACGTAAAATTTAATATACGAAGCTTAAATAAAATTTTGACTATTTGCCCATGTGCAAAGCCACGATGGTAGCTAGCCAATTATGCACTCTCTGACACCAAGATTTTGCGCAAAGATAGTTTGCCAACCAGTTTTGCTTTACCCAATGTTTTGTCAAGATTGCTTCATCCATGGAAAAATTACGTAGAAAATCCCGGTACTGGTACTACCACCTTAAGGTGGTGATTCCCTTTGGTCACATAAGTTTGTACCATTGTTACTCACTGATTACTTGGAGTTAAGTAGCCATTTTTATATCAAAATGCAGCTTGACATTTTCTCTTTTTAATGCATACCATGAAACTAATGTTGCTTTTCGAAAATATTTTTAACAGATTTTAGGAGAAGTATAATTTTCCAGATTTTTTGCAGACTCAAGTAAATTTTTTCGCGAGACATCGGTTATATCACTCGATATTTCCATCAAATAGCTGGGGACGATTTTTTATTTATTGGGAAATCGCTCTTCGTTATAGAGAAATAAGCTGAAATGTTTGCGTAACCTGTATTTTGCCTACTTTTTCCAAATTTGTGTAGCGATTACTTTAGCTAGAAAGCAGTAATCGGGGCAACTAAAAAATCGTCCCTGGGTATATATGTGCAGAACACATTTGTTCAGTAGCAGCAAACCAGCTTGTATGGTGTATGCTCCACAGTCTTTGGAAAAAAATTGGTCGTGTTTTTGCAAAAACTACAGTTTTTATGATAGCAGCCTACGGGATAGCTGTTGGAAGACGGTCATGCGTCGAATAATTAGCCCCTATGAGAACGTCAGATCGACGCCCTTAGTTTGATTTGACGCCTTGCATAGTTCAAGAAATGATGGATTATTTGACTTCTGCAAAAATGACAAGTTTTCGACGCCAAAACAAGAAAATCGGCTATATCTCACGGTAGAGAAAAGATAGAACGTTGCTTTAAAAAGCAAAAATATGAAGCTCAACAAGATCTTTCGAATGAATATGGTCATAGCTGTATAGCTGCTGCCAAACTTTCAGAAAGTTTGAAAAACCGCCTTGACCGGAAATTTAGAATTTTTGAACCGGGATTGCGCGGAGTGTGTTAGAACGCTAAAAGAACGTATTTCGGAAAGTTTCGTCAAATTTCATCTTGATTTACGCCGCCAACTAACAATATGTGCACAAAAGGAATCAGAACCTTAAGCGAAACGTATCATGTTGTATTTCACTCGAACACTCTTGACGATTCAATGGATTCAATGGTGACGGAATTAAGCCTTAATTTAATTAAGAATTAAACTTAAAATTTATGCTTTAGAGCAGATTGCAATTGTGTCCGAAGGCTCCACTTTTCCGCTGGGAGAAAAGTTGAAATTTGACAATTTTCCAATGTTTGCTTCGAATAAAATTTTTTACAATTTTCAGGGGCTTCATCGAGAGATTTTCTTGGCGCAAGAATAAAATCACCACGTTTTGTTTTTCCTTTGCTTAATATATGCGGACCTCAACTTCCAACAACCGTAAGAGATACATTTTTAATTTTAGAGCTTGTAAAATATCCCACATGACAAAAACCATTATATGTGAAAACGATCGGAATCTGAGATAGTCGAATTGGCCGGATGGACCTGCTTCCCCCCCCCCCCCCACCTTCTAATGTTTATATAAGCGTTCTCCTCACATTCTATCTGAACGATACGTTGAGAAAAATGTAGATACAGTCATGTAGTATTATAAAACGTAGCTTGTTTTTCGGCTTTCCAGTACACTTTTACCACCTCAGGTTCAGTTCAGGTGTAATGGGGTGGGGGGCATAGTTTCCCTGGAAATTTAGGTCGGGGGGGGCAAACTTCGAAAATTTGGTGGTCGACCCCCGAAATGTGTGGGGGTGTACCCCCCCCCCCGAACCCCCCCCCCCCCCAAAATTCGGACCTCAGAAAATGCAAAAAATGACTAAAAACGCAAAATTTTCTGTATTTTAACGCTTTTTTTGTCAAAACAAGGCTTGTTTTTATCGTTTTAGGCGTTTTTACACCGTTTTTACACCGTTTTAAACCTATTTTAAGCCAAAATTTGAGAAAAATTTTCAAAAAATGACCATTTTTTAGCAAAATTTAGCTAACTTTTTGGCCCCAAAAAGCGCTGGGGGGGGGTACGGGGGGGGGGTAACCAAAAGTGGGGGGAGGGATTGTCAAAAAATCTGGGAGGGGGTAAAGTTGGTCGAAAATTTTGGGGGGGGGGGATAGGATCATGTTGTATCGAGAGATCGATCCGATCGATCGATCAAAATCGATCAAAAAATTTTTTGTCTCCGATTTTTGCGAAAAGTCGCCCCTAGGGTAATTCGGGGTCGCTGATTCCGAATCTGCAGTCGAAATTTCGATCCGAGCTGCCAAAATCGAGTTATTGTCGAAAATTTGAAAAATCGGTGAAAATCGATTTTTGCGGGCGAACGATCGATTTTTATGAAATTTCGACTGCAGATTCGGAATCAGCGCCCCCGAATTACCCTAGGGGCGACTTTTCGCAAAAATCGGAGACAAAAATTTTTTGATCGATTTTGATCGATCGATTCTACTGATCGATCGATCGATCGGATTTATTTCAAAAATCGCATTTTCAGCCATTGCTAATGCCAAAAAACATTTAACTATTAAGTAATTTTGACATTAGACAGGAGTTTTAAACTCGAAAACTTGATTGCCAACATGATTCTAAGTCTATAATAAGGTCAATATTGAGCCAAAAAGTCCATAAAACCGTTAAAAACGTGTATTTCTCGCAATAATAAACACTTTAAGCCAAAAATTTGGACTTTTTTAAAAAATTTTGCAGAATTTACCCTAAAATACCCAATTTTTGGCCAATTTTTCGCGCCTTCGGCGCGACTACCCCCCCCCCCCCACACCGGGGGGGGGGGGGGGGGGGGGGCCCCCAAAAATTTTTGGGGGGGGGGTTTTTAAAAATGGCTGGGGGGTTACCCCCCCAAACCCCCCCCCAATTACACCTATGGGGGGGGGGCCGCCCCCATTCGGCGACCTCCCCGTCCCCCCCATTCGAGGAGCCCCCCCATGAAATGCCCCCACCATAAATTCCGACCTCCCCCTCATAACCCCATAAATTGCCAAATTTTACCGTTTTTACCGTAAATTTTCAAAAATTTTTCCGGTTTCGCCGGATTTTTAACGAAATTTTCACTATTTTAGCCTAAAAACCACTTAAAATTATTCATTTTTTAGCGATTTTTACACATTTTTACACCAAAAACCTTAAAAAATTCTACAATTTTTTAAAAAATCTCCCCCCCCCCCATTTTGGGACCGCCCCCCACCGATGGGGGGCCCCCCCATGAAGCCCCCCCATAAATTTTTGCCTAAAAATAAGCCAGGGGATAGTTTGGGGGCGGGGGTAGGGTAACCCCCCAGTCATTTTTCCACCCCCCCCCCCCTAGAAATTTTTTTGTCGCGCCGAAGGCGCGAAAATTGGCCAAGATTTGGGTATTTTTACTTTTTAGGAGTATTTTTCAACATTTTCTCAAAAAAGTTCAAATTTTTGGCTTAAAGTGTTTAATATAGCGAGAAATATATACACTTTTATAACGGTTTTATGGACTTCTAGTTCTAGACTCAATATTGACCTTATTCTGGACTCAGAAACATGTTGGCAATCACGTTTTCGAGTTAAAAAACACTGTCTAATGTTAAAATTACTTTATGTTTTCATGTTTTTCGACATTAGCAATGGCTGAAAATGCGATTTTTGGCATAAAAATAGAAAACTTTTTCTGGGGGGGGGGATGGTGGTGGGCATAGTTTCACCAGGGGGGGGGGTTAGGGAGGGTATATATATACCCCCGCCCCCAAACTTTTCGACCCACTTTACCCCCTCCCAGATTTTTTCACTTTCCCTCCCCCACTTTTGGTTACCCCCCCGAACCCCCCACCCAGCACTTTTTGGGACCAAAATGTTAGCTAAATTTTGCCAAAAATGGTCGTTTTTGAAAAATTTTCCTCAAATTTTGGCTTAGAATCGCTTTAAAACCGTGTGAAAACGCCTAAAACGATAAAAACAAGTTTTGTTTTGACGAAAAAAGCTTTAAAATACGGAAATTTTTGCGTTTTTATGCCATTTTTTGAATTTCCTGAGGTCTGAATTTTGGGGGGGAGGTCGGAGGGGTGTATATACTCCCCATCACATTTCGGGAGTCGACTGCCAAATTTTCGAAGTTTACTCTCCCCCAACCAAAATTTCCGGTGAAACTATGGTCGTGGGGGGTTGGGGGGTGGTCTAAAAAGGAGGCCCCCCAAAATTCCGGGGGAGGGGGCCCCCAACCCAAATTCCCGTTACATCTATGCATAGATGTAACGGGGGGGGGGGGGTGGAGTAGTCCCCCCAGCCATTTTCTCAGCCCCTCCAGAACTTTTTTTTGGGGGGGGAGTAGTCGCGCCGGAGCGTGAAAAACTGCAAAAAAATTGGGTATTTTAGGGTAAACTTTGCAACATTTTTGGCTTAGTGTTTATTATTGCGAGAAATACACGTTTTTAACTGTATTATGGACTTTCTGACTCATTATTGACATAGTTTCCCAGGAACTTTGGGTCTGGGGGGCATATAAATCTTGGAAGGTTGGTACCCCCCGCCACCCCCACCTTCAAAATATGGCCTGTTTTTAACGTTTTAGGCGTTTTTGCACCGTTTTAAAGTGATTTTAAGTCAAAATTTTAGAAAAAGTTTTCAAAAAAGACCATTTTTTGGCCAAATTTTGCTAACTTTTTGGGTCAAAAAATCGCTGGAAGGAGGGAGGGGGTTCGGGTCGGGGGGTAGCCGAAAGTTGGGGGAGGGTTTGTCAAAAATTCTGGGAGGGGCTAAAATTGGTCAAAAATTTTGGGAGGAGTACCCCCCCCCATAAAGGAAACTGTGATTATTGACCTTAGTTTGGACTTGGTGAACATGTTGGTGATGAACATGTTGGTAATGAAGTTTAAAAACAATGTCTAAGTCTATGTCAAAATGCCTTCATAAATGAATGTTTATTGGCATTCAGGGTTTTTTTTACCGGGGGGGGGGGGGGGGGGCCCCCCGAAATTGACCTTCCCCCCCCGAAAATGCCTTCCCCCCCCCGAAATCGCCCCCTCCCGGGATTTTTGCTTCCCCCCCCCCGGGATTTTTTGGAGGCCCAAATTTTTGCCAAAAATAGGCCAATTTTCAAAAATTTTCCGGCTTCGCCGGAGATTTTTTCGTAAAAATAGCTATTTTTAGCTTAAATCCTGGCATTTTTGAGAACTTTTTGCGTTTCACCATGCGAAATACGCCAAAAAATACCATTTTTTGGCTCATTTTTGCAAAAAAATCTTCCCCCCCCCCCCGAAAATTTCTTCCCCCCCCCCGGGCCCGGGCCCCCCCCGGGAAGCCCCCCCCCGGAAAAAAATCCCTAAAAAATACCCTGGGCATTAGAAGAAACGGCTGAAAATGCTACGTATTTTGGCATAAAAATAGAAAAATTTGTTGGGGGAGAAATGGGCTTTCAGACGGGCCCCAATAGGTGTAAGGCGTAGGAGTACCTACCCCAATAGGTGTAGCCAGTGTTTTTTTTTCGCCGACGGCTTATGTGTAACGTTACACACCTCTCCAAAATTTTTTGCTATTTTTCAGAAAAAAGTGTGTAACTACCTAAAAATTCCTAATTTACGCGCGTTTTGCTTAACACATGTATACAATTTTATAGTTAACAAAATTATTCCGTTAAAAAATTACAAGTAAAATTTTAACATCTTATTTACAGCAATATTTCGAGTTTCACCAAATCAGATCGACAGAATTAAAAAATTGAACAGTTACATCGATGATTTGCATTTATTGGTTTTGACTTGATAGAACGAAGGAAAACACCAGTACACCGAAGGAGCATAATTTTTCGAAATGCCTCCTGTAGCACAAACTTTGGCAAGGAACCAGTTAACTTTTGCTTCATAAGCTGAAAAATTTTGGTGTGTACGTGTTTTTAATACAAGAACGAACAAGTACGTATAGCAAATATAATATGCATATAACTAATATATACTTAAATAATACCGAAAATAAAATGCAAAACATGGTGCAAAAGGGGGGGTCTGGGGGGCGAAGCCCCCCAGAAACGGTAAATATGTGGAAACAAATGAATGGGCATTGGAAAAAGTTCCGACCATTTGGTAAAATTTGTCCAAGATTTTGGTGTAACGTTACACAGTCGCCAAAATTTTTTTGCTATTTTCCAGAAAAAGTGTGTAATTACACGCGTTTTTGAGCAAAAAAACACTGGGTGTAGCCCCCTCCTGCCATTTTCTCAACCCCCAGAACTTTTTTGGGGGGACGTCCTCCGCCCCTCACCAACTGTGGGGGGAGGTAGTCGCGCCGAAGTCGCGTAAAACGGCCAATTGGGGTAAGTCAGACTGGGCTATATATGGGACAATACTGCCTACGTGGCTGAATAGCACACATATCAGGGTCGTTCAATTGCTATTTTCTTGAGAGTTTTGAATCCAGAGAACGTCAATCGGGTCCGCTGGTGAGGTCCATTTCATGTACATACTGCGTATGATAACGCAAAAACTACGGAAGGTCGAAACATCTAAGCTGAAAACAGTCCATTAACTTTTGTCTTTCGTTCCTAGTTTTATCTGTCTTCAACTGGTAGGTAGATGACGTGGGAAGGTAACAGGAAGGACTGGTTCCCTTTCCAGAGATGTAGTCAATGTTCGAGTTGTCGCTCCTGGCTTCGGGCTGTGAATCCGGGGATAAGCACCGGCACCCTATAACCTTCTGTAGGTTGGAGTTCTCTCCAGGGGTCACTTTACCTTTCCCTTACCAGGGTTGGGCGAGACCGAGATTTCACCGAGACCGAGAACGAGACCGAGACCGAGACTGGCCAAGTCTCGGCTTTTGGGCGAGACCGAGACCGAGACTGGCAGTTTCAAGCTTAAATTTAATTTCTTCCAGTTTTTGAGGCTTAGGAACAGTGTTAGGGGCTTTAAGGTGGTGATTCCTTTTGGAGACATCAACTTTGAACCACTATTATTCATTCATTATTTGGAGTTAAGAAGTCATCTTTATATCAAAATGTAGCTTAACATTTTCTCGTTTTAATGAGTACAATGAATCTAAGTTTGACTTTCCAAAATGTTTTTCCTGTATTTTAGAAGAAGTATAATTTTTCAGATTTTTTGCAGGCTGAAGTAAATTTTTTCGCAGGACATCGGTTAGAGCATTCGATACCTCTATCAAATAGCTGGGGACCCTTTTTTAGTTATTGTGATATCGCTCGTCGTTATGGAGAAATAAACTAAAATGTCTGCGCAACCTGGATATTGCCTACTTTTCACTACTTTGGCAAGCCACTACTTCAGTTAGAAAGCAGCTATCGGGGCAACTAAAAAAGGGTCCCGGGGTATTTTTGTGTAGAACACATCTGCTAAGTGGCAACTCTCTAGCTTGCATACTAAATTCTGCACAATCGCTGGAAAAAATTTGGTCGTATTTTTGCAAAAACTATATACATTTTTTGTGATAGCAGCCTAAGGGATAGCAATTGTACGATGGTCATGCCTCCGATAATTGGCCTCTGTGAGACCTTTAAATCGACACCATTAGTTAAATTTTACGGCTTTTGTAGCTCAAGACGTAGTGGATTATTTGATTTCTGCAGAAAGGACAAGTTTTTGACGCCAAAATAAGAAAATTGGCTATATCTCACGATAGGGAAAAGCTAGAAAATTGTAGAGTTTAACGAGTTCTTTCGAATGGATATAGTCATAGCCATGCAGCTGCTGCCAAACGTTCGGAAATTGGCAAAAACCGCCCTGAACGCAAATGTTGCGTTTTTGAAGCGCGATTGCGCAGAGGGTGTTAGAATGCTAAAACAACTTATTTTGGAAAGTTTCGTTGAATGTCATCCTGGTTTACGCCGTCAATCAACAATATGTGCCCAAAAGGAATCACCACCTTAACATATGAACATACGGTTTTCGCACCTCGTCAGTTAATTTTCGTTGCATTAACTAAAAATTTTCGCTGAAATTTGATGTTTTCAAAAAAATTTTGGTCTCGGTCCGAGACCGAGACTTTTGGGTGAGCGAGACCGAGACCGAGACTGGCCAAGTCTCGGCTTTTGGGCGAGACCGAGACCGAGACTCCCAACCCTGTCCCTTACCTTATCCTTAGTGTGGGGGTGAGGGCGCCCCCCACTTTTCGGGTTCCCCCCACTCAGTCGACCCCTTCCCCCACACTCATTCCCCCCACTTTTAGGGCTTTCCCCCCCACTCACTATAGAGTGCCCGGAAAATGCCAAATTTTAAGGATTTTTGGTCAAAATTTTCAAAAATTTTCCGGCTTCGCCGGAATTTTTTGGTCACAAATGGTCTTATTTGGTACACAAACTAGATTTTTGAGCACTTTTAAGCATAGCGGTATATGTTATACTAGTTGTTTTATATAAGTTGATAGTTATTGTTGATTTATAAGTTGATTTGAAGCTTAAAAACAGCGATTTTTTGTATTTTTACCTAGCTAAAAATTTTGGTGTTTTATGCTTTGGACTCGCTTCCCCACTTTTCGGAAGCCCCCCACTTCCCCCTCCCAGGGGGGGGGGGGGCCCCCACCCCCACTTTCATAACCCTAAAAAAATGCCAGACACCTATGGGTTGGGTTTGAAAAAGGAGGGAGATGGGTCCGGGTCTGGCAAAAAAAGGAGAGGGGGTCGATAAAAGTCGATTTGGGGAGGGGTAAGAAAAATTTTCGTACAAAAAAAAGTACAACGATTTTACCATGGTTTTACAACAGATTTTTAATGGAATTTTAATATTTTTAATGGATTTACAATGTATATATGAGTCGATTTCTGGGATGCTCGAAGATATATAGAACGGACAACCTGAAAAAAATCGATTTTCTTCTTTCAATGCCAGTTGATTAGGATTAGTAGGCGTAGTAAAGCCTGCAAATATCAGCTTGTTTTGATGAGCGGTTAATCAGTAAGGTCTAATTTTGTGATTTTGCCATGGCAGCTAAATGGCCAATTTTACTTCTTGATTTTGTTCCACTGTATTGAAAGACATAGACGTGGTACAGTGCTACCTTTGGTCCTCAAATGGTTCATAGAGCTCTACTATGGCTATGCAAAACCTGTTCTTCTTCAGCTGTCATGTAGTCTCCGAAAACTGCAGTTTTATGTTTACTGACCCCACCAGTCGGGAGTTGTGCGAAGTAATTTATTCAAGTTAGAGAAAAAGGACGGGTGTTGAAAAATCGAAAAAATAAATTTCTCAGATTTTGCTGAAATTGGTCTAAAACACTGTCTATGGTACCTAGTTTATGTGCTGAAAATATTAGCTCATTATCTTTTCCTATTAGTCGGCTATGGCTGCCCAAACTTGACTTAGTCGCTGTTTTGGCCCGAAATCGGCGATTTTTCGAACTTTGAAGAGCCGTATCTCAAAACTGGGTACATATGGGATATTTGGCTCATTTTTGGCCAGCAGGTTTATTATGATCCTAAAAATGATATATTAAAAAATTGCGTCCCGCCTCGCAGTAATAAGCTCTCTAGCTCGAATAAACTTACTTCGCAGTTCGCACTACTCTCGACTGGTGGGGTCAGTAATCTTAAAACTGCAGTTTTCGGAGACTACATGACAGCGGAAGAAGAACGCCTTTTGCATAGCCATAGTAGAGTTCTATGAACCATTTGAGGACCAAAAGTAGCACCGTAGCACGTCTTTGTCTTTCAATCAGTGGAACAAAGTCAAGAACTAAAATTGGCCATTTAGCCGCCGTGGCAAAATCACAAAAATGGACCTTACTCATTAACCGCTCATCAAAACAAGCTGATATTTGTAGGGTTTACTAGGCATAATACTATAATATATGTGTGAAAAGTGGCTGGAGACAGTGTAAAATAAGCTGCGCAGAAGCTGCGTAAAATCCTGCGCAGATTTCATGCGCAAATTGTAGAGCACATCGAGTTTGGTATGTCTGGGAAGTTTCAGCCCCGTATCATTTACCGTTAAAAAGTTACACCCCGGACCGGTTATGAAAGTGATGTTTTTTATTTTTTCCGGTTTCTCCTATTTGATGCTTGTATTGTACATAATGTTGCCGCTTTCACGTGAACTGCAGCGGTGGGCCAACCTAAAGGGCTATAGGATCTAGTAGTACCCTCTAAAGAATTTAAGAATCAACTTTTTTTGCGCCGCCGCTGCGCCACAGCGCCGCAGTGGCGCCGCAAAGTCGGCTCATAGCGAAAAGTGACCATTTTTGTGGTCGTCGCTCAGGTCGAACGTTACGAGCTGGAGCTGATTTCTTTTTATATTCAGAAATTACATATATTGAACTAACTAACGGTCCAGGTTGCGTTTCCCTATCACTTCCCTAGCGACCACAGTGGCCCGTCAAAAATGGCGAAAATTCGAAAAATGAAAAATCGAAATTTCTCGCTATCTATTCAACTTTGAAAGCTCAAATCTTCCATACAAGGGTTTTCTGGCACGGAGAATCGATTCCCGCAGTCAGTTTTACCGTTTTACCATCTTGCAGGGCTGGTTCTACTTTGCCGTCGGGAGGGTCAAGTCGGAAACCGCTTCCTGGAGGTCCATAGTAGGCTTTACCTTGCCTCTCAAAACTTTGTCTATAGGGGTATTCTGGTGCGCCCAGCTCATTCCAGGTATCCGTTTTGCCTTCAGACGTACCTATTTTGCTGGGCTGGTTCCAGTTTGCCGTTTGAAGGGTCAGTCGGTTGGGGGGTCAAGTGGTCGAAAATAAAATTTTTCAAATGTGGTCAAATTTGGTATCAAATGAAAGCCCTAAGTGAGCTGAGCAACTTATGTCATAGAACTGCGTACCCAAACTGGCTGTAGAGTGCTGTGGTGGGGTGGGGCGGGGACTTAGGCAGTTAGGCGAATTTTGGTCAAAAATAAAATTTTTCAAAAGTGATCAAATTTGGTATCAAATCAAAGCCCTAAAGTGAGCTGAGCAACTTTTGTCATAGAACTGCATACCCAAAGTGGCTGTAGAGTGCTGTGGTGGGGTGGGGACTTAGGCAGTTAGGCGAATTTTGGTCAAAAATAAAATTTTTCAAAAGTGATCAAATTTGGTATCAAATCAAAACCCTAAAGTGAGCTGAGCAACTTTTGTCATAGAACTGCATACACAAAGTGGCTGTAGACTGCTGTGGTGGGGTGAGGTGGAGGACTTAGGCGATTTTAGGTCAAAAATAGAATTTTTCAAAAGTGGTCAAATTTGTGTCAAATGAAAGTCCGAAGCGAATGGAACAACTTTCGTCATGGAGCCACCCAAACTTGCTGTGCCAAATAACGTCACGTGCCTATGAAACTTTTGTCTTGACTTCTTCAACCGGAATTTAAAGGATATATATAGACCACACAGCCAACACACACATATTATCCTCTTTTGTGCGGAGCAATTTTGTTACTTGTATACTAATCCCAATCAACTGGCATATATAGTAAGAAAAAAATCGATTTTTCAAGGTTGTCCACTAACAGCGACTCCAAACAAACAAACAAACAATTGGTTTATTCAGTAAAGATTATGGTCACGCAGTAAAACATTTACTGAAAAGGAATACAAAGAACTGTATACACAGCTACTTACATGCATCCGTACATACAACAATATAAAACAATCAGATAAACCTATTTCAGACTAATATCTACATCTACAAACTACGTGAAAATTGTATAAACATGTGCAGTATATAAATAGCCACAGAAATGCTAAAAGATCTTTGTATAAATCGACAAATCTATATCCTGCAGTTTAGATTTAAAAGCCTCAAGTGAATCAACCATGACAACTTCAAGGGGGAGGTTATTCCACAATTTAACTACTCTGCTACTGAAAAAATTTAGTTTCTCATTTCTTCGGCAGTGTACAGAATCTAACATTAAATTATGGCCCCTTAATCCCACATCCTGACGGTAGGCAAAATAGTCAGAAAAATCTATGTTGTCGAGATTTTTCACTATGCGAAAAGCACTGATTGAGATCTGCTTTGATCCTACGCAATTCCAAACTTTCTAATCCCAAAATTGCCAAACGCTCAGAATACGTTTTATTGCGCAAACCCGGAATCCGCTTTGAAAACCGCCTTTGAACGTTTTCTACTCTCTCAATATCTTTTTTTAAATACGGAGACTATACCGGCGAATTATACTCCAAAATAGGTCGGATATAAGTAGTGTACATCGCACACAAAAAAATCCCAGTCTCGTGATCCAAATGACTTAAAAATAATGTTCATACGAGTCAAAGCTTTAACACTGATTGATGAGCAGTGTTGTGAAAGCTTATTTATCATCTACAACTATTCCTAGATCTTTCATAGAGTTTACAACTGGAATCTGAACATTGCTCACAGTATAATCGAAGTCTCTGTTGTTTCCACCGAGAAGCATTAAAACACACTTTTCCAAAGCAATTTTCAATTGCTTTGGAAAAAAGTGTGTTTCAAAACTCCATTGGAAAGCTGCTGAAATTTTAATGACAATGTTCAGATTCCAGTTGTAAACTCTATGGATCTGCAAAATAGTTGTAGATTACTTTAATAAATCGATATTGTACAAAGTCATTTCACAGATTTCGCAGATTTTTGTGATTGTGCATATCATATTTTTGGAGTATATTCCTCATGATATTCTACATATTTAAAAGATATTGAGAACCAGAAACTTCAAGGCGGTTTTCAAAGCTTGAACTTAAAACGTATTCTGAAGCATTTATTTGAACTGAGATTAGAAAGTTTGGAATTGCGTATCAAGCAGATATCTCAATCCATTAATACTTTATAGTGAAAAATCTCTAGATTTTTCTGACTGTACAAATAGAATATTGATGAAGAATGTATAATTTAATGTTAGATTTCAGGAAGCTAGAGAGATTTTTTTATTGACAGCGGGTAAATTGTGGAATAACTTTCCCCTTGAGAATTATTCATGGTTGTTCACTTGAAATTTTAAACTTGCAGGATTGCCAAATTGTCGATTTTACTACAAAGATCTTTAACATTTCTGCAATGATGACATGTTTACAATTTTCACGTAGTTGTAGATATAGTTCTATTAGTCTGAAATAGGTTTGCATCTGATTGTTTTATAATGATAACTGCCTGGATACATGTAAGCAACTGTGTATACAGTTCTTTGTATTCCTTTTCAGTAAATGTTTACCTGCATGTTTCCTGTCTTTACTGAATAAACCCAATTGTTTGTTTGAATATTAGTGGACATAGTTTTCTTACCAACAGTTGATTGGATTAGTATACAAGTAACAAAATTATACAAATATGTGTGTGACAACCCGATATCCTTTAAATTCCGGTTGAGAATCAAAGACAAGGAACTGCAAACTGACAGTCAAACTGGCGTTGGCTCCATGACAAAATGACTTCCATTCGCTTCGGACTTCATTTGACAAGGTGACCACTTTGAAAAATTCGACACAAAATCGCCCTAAGTCTCACCCCACCACAGCAGTCTACCACTTTGTAGTATGCAGTTCTATGACAAAAGTTGCTCAACTCACTTTAGGGTTTTGATTTGATACCAAATTTGATCACTTTAAAGGTTTTGTTTTTGACCAAAAAACAACTTGCTACACACAGTACTTTTAGTGGCAGTTCTATGACAAAAGTTGCTCAGCTGAGGGAGCTTTTGATGCAAAATTTGTCACTTTGAAAAAATTTTATTTTTAAAGCACAACTGCCTGGAATTTGCACCCCTGCAACCTCTCTACAGCCACGAGCCATTATGACAAGTTGCTCAGCTCACTTAAGAGCTTAAAACATTACCAAATTTTTTGAAAAATTTTATTTTTCGACATGACTGACAGGCAGAACCAGCCAACAAAATAGGCTGGCTAAACAGTACCTGGAATGGTAGGCGCGTACTTATAGACAAGGGATTTTGAGGAAGGCCTACTATGAACCTCCAGGCGGTTTGACTTCCGGCAATCAAAGTAGAACCAGCCTGACGACTGCGAAATTGCCGACCGCCAAGAGCAAACATGGAAGATTTTGAGCTTTCAAAGTTGAATATGGCGAGAAATTTCGATTTTTCATTTTTCCGCCGCCATTTTTGGCGAGGTCGCTAAGAATGGAGCTCCAAATTTTGACGGATTCAATATATGTAATTTCTGAATATAAAAGAATCAGCTCCAGCGTTCGACCTGAACGACGACCCGTCACTTTCGCTATGAGCCGGCGCCACTGCGGCGCTGTGGCCGCAAAAAAAGTTGATTCTTAAACGGTACTACTAGATCTACTGTAGGTTGGCCCTTGCAGTTCGCATGAAGCGGCTGGCATTGTAAGCGTCAAATGAAAACCGGAAAAAATAAAAAACATCACTTTGAACCGAGATGTAGCGCAACGGTAGAAATGTGCGGGGCTGAAACTCCCAGACGCTTAGGCTCGATGTGCTCATTACAATTTGCGCATGCTACGCAGCTTCTGCGCAGCAGCGCTGTCTCCGGCTTCACACATATATATTATGCCTAGTAAACCCTACAAATATCCTTCAATGGTATTGTGGTAAGGTCCATTTTTTTTTTTTTGCTTGTTTTCACCGCGGCCGACAAATGGCCAGACTACAGTTCTTGACTTTGTTCCACTGAACAAAGACGTGCTACAGTTTTGGTCCTCAAATGGTTCATAGAACTCTACTATGGCTATGCAAGGCGTTCTTGGCATTTCCGCTGTCGCATGTAGTCTTCGAAACTGCAGTTTTAAGATTGCACCAGTCGAAGATGTACGGGCTGCGAAAGTTTATTCGAGCTGGAAAACTGACACTTTGCGGAGCGGGATTTTGGTACAATATATCACGGGATGAAAAACCTGCTGGCCAAAAATGAGCCAAATATATGTACAGTTTTGAATACGGCTCTTCAAAGTTTCGAAAATCGCATTCGGGCCAAAACAGCGTGTAAGTCAAGTTTGGGCGGCCATAGCCGACTAATAGGAAGATATTAATTTGAAGCTATTTTCAGCACATAAACTAGGTACCATAGACGTGTTTTAGACAATTTTCAGCAAAAATCTGAAAATTTGTTTTCACCCGTATTTTTCTCGAGCTGAATAAGTACCAACTTCCGACCAACCTAAAACTTGCAGTTTTCGGGAGACCTTGTGACAGCTGAAAAAATTTGGAGTTTTATAGCCGTAGTAGAACATAATTTCGGAAATTTTTGAAAAGAGACCAAAAATTGTACCACGTCTATAAATGGCAATACAGTGGAGCCAAAATCAAATTTGCCATATTAAAAATCACAAAATTAGACCTTACTGATTAACCGCTCATCAAAACAAACCCGATGTGACTTTACCGCCTACTAACTGTCAACTGGCATTGAAAGGCGCGTCCGTTCACTGTCTTCGGCTCCGACTCATATATACGCATTGTAAATCCATTAAAAATATTAAAATTTCCATTAAAAATCTGTTGTAAAACCATGGTAAAATCGTTGTACTTTTTTTGTACGAAATTTTTCTTGCCCCTCCCAAACCGTTTTGCCGAGACCCGGTGCCCGTACTCCTTTTTCAAACCCAAGGTGTCGGCAAGTTGTAAGTGGAGAGCTACCCCGGGAGGGTCAAAAGTGGGCGAGTCAAAGCAAAACACCAAAATTTTTAGCTAGACAAAAATACAAAAAAATCGCTACATTTTTAAGCTTCAAATCAACATAAATCAGCAATAACTATCAACTTATATAAAACAACTGAAACCATATACCGCTAGCAAAGTGCTCAAAAATCTAGTTTGTGCCAAATAAGACTGTGACCAAAAATTTTTGAGAAAAATTTTGAGACAAAATCCTTAAAATTTGGCACGTGCTCCACTGAGGGTGGGGAAAGCAAGGTGGGGGGAAGGGGGTCGACTGGTGGGGAACGGGGGGCGCCCTCACCCCGTGAAAAGGGACGGGAGTCTCGGTGAGTCTCTCCGCCGAGACTTGGCCGGTCTCCCGGTCTCGCTCCGCCCCCTTCTCGGTCTCGGACCGGATACTTTTGTGAGCATTTCAGCGAAATTTTAGTTAATGCAACGAAAATTAGCTGACGAATTAAGAAAACCTGTGTTCATATGTTAGGTGGTGATTTGGGCACATATTGATTGACGGCTCAAACCGGGATGACTCACAACACCCTCTGCGCAATCGCGCTTCAAAAAACGCAACGACTAAAACTCCGGTTTGCCAATTTTCCGAGCGCGTTTGGCGGCCTTTCCGGCCTTGACTATATCCATTCGAAGAACTCCTCGGACTCTGCAATTTTCTAACTTTTATCGTGAGATATAGCCAATTTTCTTATTTTGGCGTCAAAAACTTGTCGCTTTAAGTCAAGCTCGATTTGCCGCAATTTGCAAAAGCCATGCTCGATTTAAAGTTCTCACAGAAGATTATCGGAGCACGTGACCGGCAAACTGCAATTGCTTGCCGCCAGAACTGCAATACACAAAAATCATATGAATTTTTGCAAAAATGAGCCAAATTTTCCGGCGAGTTGTGCTAGTATGCAAAGCGAAAATTTTGCCAAAAAAAACCTTAATACACAAAAATACGGGACCCACGTGGTGCCCCGACCAACTGCTTTCTAGCGGAGTAATTGAGCTGCCAAAGTGAAAAGTAGATCAACTAATCCAGGTTGCGCGGACATTTCTCCATGACGACGAGCGATGCTGTCGGCAAAAATTTAGCTGTTGTGCTCCCCAACCGATGTCCTACTAACCCCACTTCAGAGCGATGCATG
>JASAND010004432.1:0-14140 GCA_030248195.1 Trissonchulus latispiculum
AAAACTGCAAGAAGTAAATACTACGAGTTTCAGCTACAACACAATTCGGATTCGTGAGGAAACAAATATTATTTATTTGTTTTGTTTCGCCTATTCCGTTAAAGAATTTAAAAGGACGGTTTCCAGCCTTGGGAATTCACGTAATGTATTGGAAAGCAATGTATATATATATATATATATATATATATATATATATATATATATATATATATATATATATATATATATATATATATATATATATATATATATATATATATATATATATATATATATATATATATATATATATATATATATATATATATATATATATATATATATATATATATATATATATATATATATATATATATATATATATATATATATATATATATATATATATATATATATATATATATATATATATATATATATATATATATATATATATATATATATATATATATATATATATATATATATATATATATATATATATATATATATATATATATTTGGGGGGGCAAAAGTTTTCGCTATTTTTATAGAATGCACTGTAAAAGCCGATTTTAATTGCGAAAATAAGCAGATTAAGTGTTGAAGGGCAAAAATTGAGGGAAAATTTCTGGCGAAGCCGGAAAATGTTTGAACATTACTCCTTCTGAGCAATTTTTTCAGGAGAAAATTTGGTTCCAAAAGGGGCATCCACTTTTTGTGGGGGAAGGTGGGTTAGGGGGACCCCCAGTAGCATATGCCCATGATTTTCTGTGGTTTATACAGATTGTCTATTGTAGAAACTACTTCACAGACAGAAAATGGCAGAATTTGCATTTTAACCGTGTAGTTTTAACCCTGTGTTTTGTCCTCCGTTACATTTCTATTTGCTTTATGTAACTCGCATGTATGGTTTACTATATTAATCTGATATCATTACTAGACGACTTCTGAGCTTTTCTTAGGCGAAAAAAGTGTGGTGGGGTACTGCGGGACACTCAACTAGTGGGGGGAGGTCCAAAAAGTGGTGGGCATCCAAAGGGGTGTAAAATTGTTAAAAATGCAGTAAAATTAACGTGTTTTCTTCATATACTGCTATATCTAAACAAACTAAAAAGTGCTGAAAAAGTGAGTTTGAGTACCAAAATAGACGATTTTTGACCAAAAACCCTTAAAATTTTTCATTTTCTGGGCACCTTATAGTGAGTGGGGGATGCCCAAAAAGCGGGGGTGGGGCCGAGTGGGGGGAAGGGGTCGTGTGGAGGGCACCTCCACACCAAAATGTCCCCCGGTATAGATTATGAAACATACTTAGCTCCAAAAAATATGTATCATTTTGTCATTTAAATCGAAAATCCCACCCGACTGATTGATGCTATGCTGTGCTAAAGAGTGCTCAAAAATTGAGTTTGAGTACCAAAATTGACAATTTGTGACCAAGAAGCCGGAAAATTTTTTGAAAAATTTGACCAAAAACCTTAAAATTTGGCATTTTCTGGGCACCTTATAGTGAGTGGAGGGGAAAGCCCAAAAACGTGGGGGGAAGGAGTCGAGTGGGGGAACCCAAGAAGGGGAGGCGCCCCATCCCGTCCTCCCTCTCCCACTAAAAAAGCCCAGGAATTTTCGGAATATAGATAACCAAGAGAATCCTTCTGGTTTTCTATTAGCGCATCCAAATTCTTCTAATTTCCAATCGCTAATAATAGAATGAAGAAAAATGGAACAGCTAGAAAAGAATTTTATAGCTTTGATGGTAGATCGACTCTTCTACTTGAAAATTTCGAATTCTTTTGTTTTCCTTCAGTTCCAAACAAATCTTTCAGATCTTGAAGGAACAAATATTAGTTATTCAATTCAAAGATTCAATAGTTTCATAAAATTTGCAATAAAACTGCCTCATATTTAGCAACTTATTATAATTAATGGGTAAATAGAGACTCGAAAGCAAGATCTATTAAGGATAACTAACTCTCGAGCAAACATAATAAATGAGTACTGACTTCAAAATTCCCCATTGTTGTATTTGAGCGCTCTAGAATAGGGAATCTTTTTGAGCACACGTAATTACTGTATTTATTTCAAAATTTTAGTTAAATAAAATTAGTTAAATATCACAGTGTTTCCAAACCATTACATTTTGCAGAATCAAAACATAATAACTTAACTTGTCCACTGAACTTGCAAAAACACTATTGTAACTGTCATCAGAAAACATGTTCGAGACACAAAAAGTGACAAAAACAATTCTGTGCGGCAAATACAACCATATCAACTGGCTGAATAATTTAGTGGCTTATAATATCGATTGTTAACAGAGTATATGCATAGAAACCACTTAGCCACTAGACTTGTAATAATAATGGTAGTAGTAATAATAATGTGGTAAGGAAAGGTTGTTTTGTTTGCTTGATTTGCAGCTCATAGTGCCACAGATTCTCGACATTTCTAGCAGCTGTACTGTAATTTGGTTGATTTTTTTGGTTGTAGACTATCAGAAGATGTCTCCCCTCGACCTGGTGATATTGTTGTTCCTGGCTCAGAGGACGAAGAAGATGACGCTGAGCTCACTGAAGAGCAACGAGGTCTGTATATATCCTGTACAGTTAAAACCCTTCTACCTTCTACCCTTCAAGATTATCTAATTCTTAGAGTGGGCCAGGTCTTGTCGGGAGAGTATTGTAGGCAACACTTTGAAATTAGCTGATGTTGGAAGCTGGAGCAGGAACCTTTAAAATAATTAATATATATACGTATGGAAACTTAAGACTCTAGGAAATTGTGCTATTGTACAGATTAGCGGAAGCAAACAATGAATCTTCTTTTATGTAGAACATCAAGATTTTTGGAACTTTTCACTATGTATGACTTACAACCTTTCTCAAGTGTTGCTTCCAGACAGGGATTTATCTGTACTGACTCGTTGTTGTATTGTATTGTACTGCTTTAGTGCAATTTGCGAAACATGTTGAACGGCATTTAAGCTACTGAAAATTAAAATAAATATCAGACTTTCAGGACATGACACATTCCAGAAGACTCCAGTCTTCTTGCTTGTTGAGCCCTATTACAAACCAGTTGTAGCACTGCTTGCTGTGTTTACAGAAATTTGTGAGCTCACTTGCAGGCGAAGCACTCGTGAAGGGCACTCGTGCGCTTCTCGCATTCGTGCCCTTCACTCGGAACTTAGCCTGCTAGTCTTGGTCTCAATTGAATCCCACATTTCTGGGCTTATTCTGCGGGGGGCCCATAAACGCCCCAAAAACCCCCCAAAATCGCGCCCCTCAAAAAAGTGGGTGCCCCTTTTGGTACCAACTTTTGCCCTGAAAAAATCGCTCAGACGACCAAACTTTCGAAAATTTTCCGGCTCCGCCAAATTTTTAGTCATCGATTTTTTTAGATTGCTTATCTAGGCACTAAATCTGCTAATTTTTGGCTATTACTATAAAAGGCTATTTTTAGCATGTTTTTAGAAAATTTTGAAAAATTTTCGCTCCCCTCCCTAACGGCTCGCTCCCTGAGGGCTCCCCTCCAAAGAGCACAACAAGAAAAATACCCTAGAATAAGCCCAGCACTTACTAACAGATTTAACTTGCATAAACTGCATGCGTATTCTGTAAACATTCAACACCTACACAACTTTCGCAACTTGTGCTTTTTATTCACGTGTATGCTACAATACATATATATATACTTATACGTATACATAATTATGAAAAATGTTACGTGTACAACAATCACTGTTGAATTAGGGAGATACTACCTTTCCACGATGGTAATTGCCTTTTTCCAAGGAAATTATTCACATAGGTAAGATAATGTGTAAGTAGAGGTTTGTGTCAAAAATGTCTGCGTACATGCATATGTATCTGTTCTAAGTATGTATTCTACCTTGCCTTTCAGAGTAAATTCCTTTGCGGTCTGTTTTCCCAGTGCTTTGAACCTTAACCTACCAGAGATATTATTGCGTGGCTAGCCAGCTAAGTAGCTATATGTATAAAATTGACCCATTAAACAGTACAGTTAAAATGATCAAAACAAGTAGCATAAATTATTCCAATGGTCTAGAAGAGAATCTTAATAATCACATTAATTGTGGTTTCCGAAATAGTACCAAGAGTAAATTAGTGGCGAGAGTTGCGGCAAATTGCCTTGTTCATTTTCCAAACATATAAAGTTTATATAGATGATCCTTACGTATGTTGAACTTTGTGGAAAGTATGGGGTTAGCTTTACTTATTGTGTCAGTGTCAGTGTGTCATATGCAAATTTGTGATTATATCACGTATAATATAACGTATGTGATCGCTACATCTGGTTATATCGTTGTTTGCTTGGAGTCCAAGCTGGTTCTGTTTTTTGAATATCCTCATGAGGCGCTACTCACTTCAAGCTTGAGTGAGTGAGTGAGTACATAACAATGTTATTTAATTTGCCGTGGAATCTTACTCTGGAAAGAGGATTGCATATATAAGCCCCCATATACCAAGGATTGGATCTTGTTACATTCTATTGATGTTCTGCCAACATTATGTGATTAAATGATACATATATACGTATGGCTTATGACGTACTGGTGCTTTTTCCCCTTTGGAGATTGAACTTCTTCCAAGAGGCTGCTTAGAAACGTCTACGTAGAAACGCCTATGTAGAAACGTCATACTCAAGTACGTAACGTACATAGTGCAGGTTTTTTATGTAAAATACTGTGTATATATTTACACAACAAATAAATAGAGAAAACTGCAAAATTGCGATGCTAAAACCAAAAGTTTCCACCTGATTTCTGAATTAAAATTGGCAGAGCAGCCTTCGAATCGTACCCTTTTGCCTGTGTTAAACGTAGATTAAACTGTAGTGATGGTTTGTCTGTGATAGCTGTAGATGTTACGTATAACTGCCAGACAAGTGATGATAGGGCAAAGGCAAATGTACTAAGCTCTCAGTTTGGATCTGTATTTGTAAGTGATAATAGGCACTCTCCCAGACGACTGACTTGTCTCACATGTGGTTCCTAACTATAAAGGAAAAGGCTGTATTATAGGTCTGAGTCTGTAAATTGTAAATTTGAGCCCCCGCATATTACTAACAGCTATTTTGAAGTAACTAACTGGCTACTAAAAATACCAAAAACGGACATAGTGAATATCGGGTTTTTACAATTTTGCTTTTATTTCTGACTGCGAAAGTCTAAGTACGTATACGTAAGTTACACACTCAATTTGCTTTTATTTTATATATATATATATATATATATATATATATATATCATAGGGGTCGCGGTAGCGACCCCTATAATATGTGTGAAAAGTGGCTGGAGACAGTGTAAAATAAGCTGCGCAGAAGCTGCGCAAAATCCTGCGCAGATCCTGCGCAGATTTCATGCGCAAATTGTAGAGCACATCGAGTTTAGTATGTCTGTGAAGTTTCACCCCGTATCACTTACCGTTAAAAAGTTGCGCCCCGGACCGGTTATGGCGGCGATGTTTTTTTTCGGTTTCTCCTATTTGATGGTTGTATTGTATATACATAATGTTCGCCGCTTTCACGTGATCTGCAGCGGTGGGCCAACCTAAAGGGCTATGGGGTCTAGTAGTACCCTCTAAAGAATTTAAGAATCACAACTTTTTTTGCGCCACAGCGCCGCAGTGGCGCCGCAAAGTCGGCTCATAGCGAAAAGTGACCATTTTTGTGGTCGTCGCTCAGGTCGAACGTTACGAGCTGGAGCTGATTTCTTTTTATATTCAGAAATTACATATATTGAACTAACTAACGGTCCAGGTTGCGTTTCTCTGTCACTTCCCTAGCGACCACAGTGGCCCGTCAAAGATGGCGAAAATTCGAAAAATGAAAAATCGAAATTTCTCGTTATATATTTAACTTTGAACGTTCAAATTTTCCATACAATGATTTTCTGGCACGGAGAATCGATTCCCGCAGTCAGTTTTACCGTCAGACCCACCCATCTTGCTGGGCTGGTTCCTCTTTGCCGTCGGGAGAGTCAAGTCGGAAACCGCTTCCTGGAGGTCCATAGTAGGCTTTACCTGGCCTCTCAAAACTTTGTCTATAGGGGTTTTCTGGTGCGCCCAGCTCATTCCCGGTGTCTTTTTTGCCGTAGGACTCATCCATCTTGCTGTGCTGGTTCCACTTTGCCGTCTGGAGGGTCATGTCGGAAACCGCTTCCTGGAGGTCCATAGTAGGCTCTACCTGGCCTCTCAAAACTTTGTCTATAGGGGTTTTCTGGTGTGCCCAGCTCATTTCCGGTAGAATTGTATGCTCAAAGTGGCTGTAGAGTGCTGTGGTGGGGTGGGGTGGGGACTTAGGCGATTTTCGGTCAAAAATGAAAGTTTTCAAAAGTGGTCAAATTTGGTACCAAATGAAAGCCCTAAGTGAGCTGAGCAACTTTTGTCATAGAACTGCGTACCCAAAGTGGCTGTAGAGTGCTGTGGTGGGGTGGGGTGGGGACTTAGGCAATTTTGGGTCAAAAATAAAATTTTTCAAAAGTGGTCAAATTTGGTATTAAATGAAAGCCCTAAGTGAGCTGAGCAACTTTTGACATGGAACCATCCACCAATATTTGCTGTGCCAAATAACGCCACGTGCACATCAAACTTTTGTCTTTACTTCTTCAACCGGAATTTAAAGGATATATATACCTATTTATATTTATTATATATTTAAAGGATATTTAAAGGATATATATATATACGATACAGCCAACACACACATATTATCCTCTTTTGTGCGGAGCATTTTTGTATTTATTTATATATATATATATATATATATATATATATATATATATATATATATATATATATATATATATATATATATATATATATATATATATATATATATATATATATATACTTTATCATGTTATAATTATTTATTTATACGTATGCTATTTTCTGAATATCGTGAATTCATGCATTCTTTTCTATTTAGAATACTATTGTAACATTTGAATTCATTCATAGATCCTTGCTGACTGCATTACAGTAATATTACATGGAATGATGTTTCAGTCATTTTTTCTGTCCATTAGAGCAGTGAGATCTCCTCTCCTATATATATACTAAAAGTGATATATACCTGGATTTTTTAATATAGCAAATAAACAATGCCATCTTAACAATGCATACAGCAGCACTTATAAATAGTCTTAAATATTAACAATATTTTGATAACCATGCCTAAAAATATTGGTCGCTGAGGACTTTCGGCCTAAAGGTTGACAATGAAAAAGTCCGGCTCCGGCCGGAGCGGAAATCCTTGCTCCGGCCGACCCCTACTAGCTACACTTTGTATCAAAGAGACAACAAGCCAAACAAAATAAATAACGCAAAAATAATAATATATAAGCATACGTACTTCGACGGACTTCCGTCTCATAAACAGTATGCTCCGAGCCACTGTTAGTTTCATTGTCAGCAGTTTCATAATCTTCACTACCTCCACCGAGCTCCATTCTAGATTCCGACATATCCAAAGAAACCGAAATAAATTACGCAACTAAAAATAGAATAAAAATAAGTTAAGCAATATATATTAATAAACAAAAATAAACAAAAATATAAATGCATACGTATATACAAAAATAACAAATCTGTTAAATAAAAGGTGAATAGTCACGTACGGATCGCCGTGTTATGCCCGACTGGCCTGATTGTGGGACTCATCAGGGGCTTACAATCAGGTTGTTTTAAGAACAAAATTAAAAAGTGTGAAATAATTTTTTGATAAAAGTCGTTTCGTCCCCAAGCGATCAACTCCAAGCATTCGTGAGGTTATACATACTACATTTATACCATTCAGTGCAAACGTTGAGCAACGACGTACCAAATATCGTGACTAGTGCAATTAATTAAAATATCATTTATTTTTGATAATTTATTATACTCTTTAATAAAATGATACTTAAGCTTTCTTTTTGAATAGTGCTTGCTAATAAGTAATTTTACTAGTTTGCACATGCGATTGATAAAATTATCCAAATTAGTACATATTACTAAATATCTACGTAATTCATTAATGTAAATTCTATAAGCTACATTTGCAGAAAAGGTACCACTTATGTCAGGGAATTTAACAACAATAAAATTAAAATCATCTGTTTTATCATATACTGCACACTCAAATTTATTATTATTAATCAACACATTTATATCTAATACGCATGCTTTATTACTATGAGTATTTTCTTTATTTAACGTTAATGCAAGAGGATAAATAGATAAGTATAGTTCGTTGAATATCCCTCCATCATTTATAATAGTAATGTCATCTATATATAACCAAGTATATATATAATAACCATATTTCGAAGATCATTGCTTTTTTACCCCCCACTCCTTGACTATATACTTGTGTATGCATTGGGTCCCGGATCATCCCTAATATATACATTCTCTTTTAACATTGCTCATATTATTATTAGTACATAGCTAATTATTCTGTGAGTAATATATTTAAATATACATTTAACAACACGCATTATATATATGTGTTTATTACGTATTCTATCTATTCTATTTTATATTCCTTTCTTCATGTATGTAGCGTTTTGGGAATAGACTAGCCTTGACTTATTGCTTGCCCTTGTGTAATTTTCTATGCTCACAAAAAATTTGTTGTGGCTGGTGTTTGATTAATGTTTGGAATTCTTTGGAATTTGTTAAGACACCAAACGCGCAGAATATTCTTCTTGAACTTTGGCAGGGGGCAGATAATTTTGAAACTGTTTTACTTGACTGACATTCCTTAGAATTCCAAGGATGATGCTATATAAATTCCAAAATACGTACGTGAGTGATGAATGGAAATTGTGTATTATATATAAGGTACTTGTCAGTCGTTTCTTATTCTGAATTGTAGAAATAGAATATATACATTAATTTTTGATTTTTAATTTTAACGACTATTTGGGCACTAGTTAGTTTAGTTATATACGTACATTTTAGCAGCAAATTTGGCTTGTTGTATATCTAACTAAATTATATATATATCAGGGTATTTTTAGGGATTTTTTCGGGGGGGGGGGGCTTCCCAGGGGGGGCCGGGCCCGGGGGGGAATTTCCGGGGGGGGGGAGATTTTTTGGTAACAATGAGCCAACAATTGCTATTTTTTGGCGTATTGTGCATGTAGAAACGCAAAAAGTTCTCAAAAATGCCAGGATTTATATAAGCCAAAAATTGCTATTTTAGGTAGAAATCTCGGGCGAAGCCGGAAAATTTTTGTAAATTTGACCATTTTTGGAAAAAATGTAGACCTCATTAAGGGGTAAGACCAAAATCCCGGGGGGGATTTCGGGGGGGGGGAAGGCATTTTCGGGGGGGGGGGGGCCCCCGGCCCCCCCCCCTTTAAAAATACCCTATATATATATATATATATACGTGATTGATATGTGTATTTGCGTTTTTTGCAGGTGTGTATATATATTTACACTTTTTAGTCTAGTTTGTGCCGTTTGAAAGTTTTGTGACAACGTTTTATCAAAAATGACAGATTTGTCGTTTAATGGAAGTCAGTTGAAACCTTAATCTGACAAACATGTTTCGTCTCACGTGGAATTGAATTGCATATATAACTAACTGGCTACACCGGTGGGTATAAATGCGTACTGTACGTACGTAGAGTATGTATAGTTACGGTTAAGAGATTCTATAAGAATATAATTAATAATCACTAGCGTAGATGGCGGGGGCGGCCCCCCCCCGAAATGGTTTTGCCCCCTGAAAAAAATTGGCCAGAAGAAAAATTTTTATTGCAAACATGATTATTGCCTTAAATGGTGAATACTCCTGGATATGGGCTGCTTGGAATACCCTGTTTATAATGGGAGCATCCAGTCTGAGTTTTCGTACGAGACCATAGAAGTGGAAAATACATAGCAAATTAAACTAAAAAAATTGGTTTGGGAATTGATAATATACAATGCAAAGAATTCAATGTTTAATAACGTTTTAATGGTAAAATTGAAACATTTTCTCAAATGCCCGGGGGCACCGCCCCCAGACCCCCCATTTTGGGTTTTAGCATCCGCTTTTGGCTAAGTAGATTTAAGCTAAGAACCTTATAAAAATTGTCCACGTAGTGCTTATACAATTGTTGAGCAAAAAAATTAAAAAATTTTACACACCCCTCCGAAAAAATCCCTAAAAATACCCTGATATATATATAATTTAGTTAGATATACAACAAGCCAAATTTGCTGCTAAAATGTACGTATATAACTAAACTAATCAGTGCCAAATAGTCGTTAAAATTAAAAATCAAAAATTAATGTATATATTCTATTTCTACAATTCAGAATAAGAAACGACTGACAAGTACCTTATATATAATACACAATTTCCATTCATCACTCACGTACGTATTTTGGAATTTATATAGCATCATCCCTTGGAATCGGCGGAAATGTCAGTCAAGTAAAACAGTTTCAAAATTATCTGCCCTCACAAAAGTTCAAGAAGAATATTCTGCGCGTTTGGTGTCTTAACAAATTCCAAAGAATTCCAAACATTAATCAAAACACCAGCCACAAACAAATTTTTTTGTGAGCATAGAAAATTACACAAGGGCAAGCAATAAGTCAAGGCTAGTCTATTCCCAAAACGCTACATACATGAAGAAAGGAATATAAAATAGAATAGATAGAATGTAATAAACACATATATATAATGCGGTTGTTAAATGTATATTTAAATATATTACCCACAGAAAATTAGGCTACGTACTAATAATAATATGACGCAATTTAAAAGAGAATGTATATATTAGGGATGATCCGGGACCCAATGATACACGAAGTATATAGTCAAGGAGTGGGGGGTAAAAAAAGCAATGATCTTCGAAATATGGTTATTATATATATACTTGGTTATATATAGATGACATTACTATTATAAATGATGGAGGGATATTCAACGAACTATACTTATCTATTTATCCTTTGCATTAACGTTAAATAAAGAAAATACTCATAGTAATAAAGCATGCGTATTAGATATAAATGTGTTGATTAATAATAATAAATTTGAGGTGCAGTATATGATAAAACAGATGATTTTAATTTTATTGTTGTTAAATTCCTGACATAAGTGGTACCTTTTCTGCAAATGTAGCTTATAGGAATTTAATTAATGAATTACGTAGATATTTAGTAATATGTACTAATTTGGATAATTTTATCAATCGCATGTGCAAACTAGTAAATTACTTATTAGCAAGTCATTATTCAAAAAAGAAAGCTTAAGTATCATTTTATTAAAAGAGTATAATAAATTATCAAAAATAAATGATATTTTAATTAATTGCACTAGTCACGATATTTGGTACGTCGTTGCTCAACGTTTGCACTGAATGGTATAAATGTAGTATGTATAACCTCACGAATGCTTGGAGTTGATCGCTTGGGGACGAAACGACTTTTATCAAAAAATTATTTCACACTTTTTAATTTTGTTCTTAAAACAACCTGATTGTAAGCCCCTGATGAGTCCCACAATCAGGCCAGTCGGGCATAACACGGCGATCCGTACGTGACTATTCACCTTTTATTTAACAGATTTGTTATTTTTGTATATACGTATGCATTTATATTTTTGTTTATTTTTGTTTATTAATATATATTGCTTAACTTATTTTTATTCTATTTTTAGTTGCGTAATTTATTTCGGTTTCTTTGGATATGTCGGAATCTAGAATGGAGCTCGGTGGAGGTAGTGAAGATTATGAAACTGCTGACAATGAAACTAACAGTGGCTCGGAGCATACTGTTTATGAGACGGAAGTCCGTCGAAGTACGTATGCTTATATATTATTATTTTTGCGTTATTTATTTTGTTTGGCTTGTTGTCTCTTTGATACAAAGTGTAGCTAATAGGGGTCGGCCGGAACAAGGATTTCCGCTCCGGCCGGAGCCGGACTTTTTCATTGTCAACCTTTAGGCCGAAAGTCCTCAGCGACCAATATTTTTAGGCATGGTTATCAAAATATTGTTAATATTTAAGGCTATTTATAAGTGCTGTTGTATGCATTGTTAAGATGGCAATGTTTATTTGCTATATTAAAAAATCCAGGTATATATCACTTTAGTATATATATAGGAGAGGAGATCTCACTGCTCTAATGGACAGAAAAAATGACTGAAACATTCCATGTAATATATATTACTGTAATGCAGTCAGCAAGGATCTATGAATGAATTCAAATGTTACAATAATATTCAAAATAGAAAAGAATGCATGAATTCACGATATTCAGAAAATAGAATACGTATAAATAAATAATTATAACATGATAAAGTATATATATATATATATATATATATATATATATATATATATATATATATATATATATATATATATATATATATATATATATATATATATATATATATATATATATACACAAGTAACAAAAATGCTCCGCACAAAAGAGGATAATATGTGTGTGTTGGCTGTATCGTATATATATATATCCTTTAAATATCCTTTAAATATATAATAAATATAAATAGGTATATATATCCTTTAAATTCCGGTTGAAGAAGTAAAGACAAAAGTTTGATGTGCACGTGGCGTTATTTGGCACAGCAAATATTGGTGGATGGTTCCATGTCAAAAGTTGCTCAGCTCACTTAGGGCTTTCATTTAATACCAAATTTGACCACTTTTGAAAAATTTTATTTTTGACCCAAAATTGCCTAAGTCCCCACCCCACCCCACCACAGCACTCTACAGCCACTTTGGGTACGCAGTTCTATGACAAAAGTTGCTCAGCTCACTTAGGGCTTTCATTTGGTACCAAATTTGACCACTTTTGAAAACTTTCATTTTTGACCGAAAATCGCCTAAGTCCCCACCCCACCCCACCACAGCACTCTACAGCCACTTTGAGCATACAATTCTACCGGAAATGAGCTGGGCACACCAGAAAACCCCTATAGACAAAGTTTTGAGAGGCCAGGTAGAGCCTACTATGGACCTCCAGGAAGCGGTTTCCGACATGACCCTCCAGACGGCAAAGTGGAACCAGCACAGCAAGATGGATGAGTCCTACGGAAAAAAAGACACCGGGAATGAGCTGGGCGCACCAGAAAAACCCTAT
Organism: Trissonchulus latispiculum; assembly: GCA_030248195.1. NCBI lineage: Eukaryota > Metazoa > Nematoda > Enoplea > Enoplida > Ironidae > Trissonchulus > Trissonchulus latispiculum. The sequence continues at coordinate 13,097 of JASAND010004432.1, forward strand.
AGACAAAGTTTTGGAGAGGCCAGGTACAGCCTACTATGGACCTCCAGGAAGCGGTTTCCGACTTGACTCTCCCGACGGCAAAGAGGAACCAGCCCAGCAAGATGGGTGGGTCTGACGGTAAAACTGACTGCGGGAATCGATTCTCCGTGCCAGAAAATCATTGTATGGAAAATTTGAACGTTCAAAGTTAAATATATAACGAGAAATTTCGATTTTTCATTTTTCGAATTTTCGCCATCTTTGACGGGCCACTGTGGTCGCTAGGGAAGTGACAGAGAAACGCAACCTGGACCGTTAGTTAGTTCAATATATGTAATTTCTGAATATAAAAAGCAAATCGAGCTCCAGCTCGTAATCGTTCGACCTGAGCGACGACCACAAAAATGGTCACTTTTCGCTATGAGCCGACTTTGCGGCGCCACGCGGCGCTGCGGCGCAAAAAAGTTGTGATTCTTAAACCTTCTTTAGAGGGTACTATTTGAACCCATACTTGCTAGCTTGTCCCGCCGCTGCAGATCACGTGAAAGCGGCGAACATTATGTATACAATACAACCATCAAATAGGAGAAACCGAAAAAAAACATCGCCGCTAGAACCGGTCCGGGGCGCAACTTTTTAACGGTAAAGTGATACGGGGTGAAACTTCACAGACATACCAAACTCGATGTGCTCTACAATTTGCGCATGAAATCTGCGCAGAGATCTGCGCAGGGATTTTGCGCAGCTTCTGCGCAGCTTATTTACACTGTCTCCAGCCACTTTTCACACATATTACAGGGCCGCTACCGCGACCCCTATGATATATATATATATATATATATATATATATATAAAATAAAGAAACCGAGTGTGTAACTTACGTATACGTCAGACCGCAGCAGAAATAAAAGCAAAATTGTAAAACCCGATATTCACTATGTCCGTTTTTGGTATTTTTAGTAGCCAGTTAGTTACTTCAAAATAGCTGTTAGTAATATGCGGGGCTCAAATTTACAATTTACAGATCTCCAGACCTAAAAATACAGCCTTTTCCTTTATAGTTAG
>JASAND010004433.1:0-10326 GCA_030248195.1 Trissonchulus latispiculum
TATAGGGCTCCATGTACCTTTGAAATTTCTATGGTCTATTTTTCTTAGTCTTGGCTAAAACGTTCACAGTTTCGAGAAAATTTAGTGCAAAGTTTAAAAATTTAATGCTTCCGTGCATTTTGCGAATTTTCTCAACCGTTGCGTGATCCTGAGCGAAACCCCAAAAAACGTCCCTCGGCTCATATGACCTTGCTATGATAGCGCAAAAAGAAATTTTGTCTGGTTTCGCAGTTTGGAAAAATCAATGTTCAAAAATTTTTGGTCTATATTTAGCCGTTATGTCAGAAAATGTTTGCTAATTTCTTAACAATTTTGCTAGTTTCGTAAGCTCATATGAATGTCCTGATTATAAGCTTCAAAACGATGTATAAAGCTCTTTCTAACTCCCAAAATTGCGAAAGCTATAGCGTTTTAAAAAAAATCACCACAATAGCACTGCACAAAAGGATACCAGCACCTTAAAGTGCTGGTATCGCTTTGTGTAAATTCGACCCTACAAGCTTCAATTCTTTATGAAAGTGGATGAAACTTTCCAAATACCTTGTTTTCGTGCTCATTAACATTCTGGGACCAGTCCCGTATTTTTAGGTTTAAAGATAAGAAAGTTTTGGTTTTTGCCCGTTCTATTTTTTATTTATTCTCAAGTTTTATTCTCTCAGTACGTAGTCGCTACACCGGATTGGTTGTTGTGGCTGGAAAGAGGGCACCAAAATGAACATTTTTGCTTTTACAAGCTTAGACCTATCTGTAGTGGTTAAGGCAGTATAAGCCAAAAACGATATTTGGGGTCAAAAAATGGTAATTTTTGACGAAATCAGTTTTTTCAAAATTACTGCCAAATCTTACAGGCAATTTCGGCTTATTTATACTCAATCAATACATCGTCCAATTGCGCATTTGATCAATACCTACTTTAAGCTAGAGAATTCGACGAAAAACCATTTTTGAAAAATTGCGATTATTTTGCTTTGAACATTTATTTCTCAAAAACTACCCAATGGATTCCCGTGATTTTGGGCTGAATGAAAATTCGTCCTATTGCGGAGGGACATTTTTCTTGGTTTGAGCTAAAACTTCTCCAGTTGTGAGAAAACTGAATAGAAAGTTGCGAAATTTCGTGTCATCGCGCATTTGCCGTATTTTGTGGAGTACTGAGACTTGTTGAGCCAAATCCAAAAAAATGTCCCTCGGCCCACGTGTCCTTCAGATCATGGCACAAGAAGAAATTTTGGCCGATTCTACAGTTTTGAGAAATCGATGTTCAAAAATTTTTGGTCTATATTCAGTCTGTCAGATGTCAGCATGTCGGAATGTTTTTGCTATTTTCTTGCCAATTTTGCTAGTTTCGTAAGCTCATGTTAATGTACAGATTATAAGCTTTAAAACGATGCATAAAGCTCTTTCTAACTGCCAAAATTGCGAAAGTTATAGCGTTTCGAAGAATCACCACAAAAGCACTGCACAAAAGGATACCAGCACCTTAAGCTATCTCCAAACAAGGCTAAGAAGCTTGTGCCAAACTTAAAGGACAAGGAAAATTATATTGTTCACTATCGGAATTTACAGTTGTATCTAAGTTTAGGACTGCAAATTTCAAAGATCCATCGATGTTTGAAATTTAGTCAAGGACCTTGGATGCGTTCATACATACAATTTAATACGAAGATGAGAAAGGCTGCTACGAATGACTCTGAAAAGGATCTTCATAAGCTGCCCAATAATGCCGTATTTGGCAAGAATTTTCTGCTTGCACCTCATATACAAATGAATGATTAAATTTTGATGTATTAACTATGAAATTTTATTACAAATCTGCAATATTTTAGGTAAATAAATGGAATCGGTACGTAATTATGTTGATGCCAAGTCGGTGACCAAACAATCTCGGTACAGAAAATTAATTGCTAGTGTCTACTACGATTGCAGTGTTGTATTTAACAAAGATCTGATTGCTGTAAAAATGAAGAGAGAAGAAGTTTTCTTGAATAAGCCGATTTATGTTGGGTTCACTGTGCTTGATCTATCCAAACACTTAATGTACAATTTCCACTACAACTTTATGGTTAACTCATATGGAAATAATCAGAAGTTGCTGTTTACAAATACCGACAGTTTGATGTACCTGGTTTATACAGATGATATTTACAAGGATATGCTAGTAAACCAGGACCTTTACGACACTAGTGATTATGACGATCACCATTCCTTCATTCTACAGTAAAGGCCGGTTCACACGAGGCAACTTTCCAGCAACTATTTGGGGAAGCAACTTTGTAGCAACTTTAGTTGCTGAGAAATTGCTTAGGATTTGGATTTTATACGAGGCAACTTGCAGGCAACATTTTATCTAGCAACTTTCTCCCAGCAGCCAATAACAATTCTACGCGCCTAAAATTCAAAAGACGTGGCCTTGTTTGATTGGCTGCTGCCTGTGAGTTGCCTGAAAATGTCGCTTCTGGACCGAGTGAAAATTTCAAGTTGCTTACTGGCTGCTTGCGATTTTGTGAGCGTTCACACCAGGCAACCTTCAAGCAACTTTTAGTTGCTACAAAGTTGCTAAGAAAAAGTTGCCTGAAAGTTACATCAAAGTTGCCTTGTGTAAACCGGCCTTAAATAAAAAGAAGATGGGTGTAATGAAGGACGAAACTGCAGGCTTACCAATCTTGGAATTTGTTGGTTTAAGGTCTAAGATGTACTCCATACTTCTAGACAACAACACAGAAAAGAAACGGGCAAAAGGAATTTCAAAGAATACTGTTCAGAAGCAGCTCCGGCATTTCGATTATTTGAAAACTTTAAGAGACGGAAGTATTTCACGACATAAAATGAACTTTATTAGAAGCTCCTTGCATATGATATCATCAGTAGAGCAAGGTTGGATTATCGGCATTTCATGACAAACGATTTATACTAGAAGATGGCATTCACACCCGTGCTTATGGATATTCTGAAGATATGTAGATGTGTGGGCTTTTTATTTTTTTATATATAATCTTTTTATTTAACTTAACTAATATAACTTAATTTAACTTAATCTTATATAGATCTTTTTATATATAATAACATTTTTAACTGATAAATTCAGTCATGGCAAATTTAGAGGTGGTGTTGCTGACAGAAACTGCCAAGCTGACAACCCAATGTACATCAAATTCAGCTGGATACGATCTTTTTAGTGCAAGATCATGCGTAGTGCCAGCAAATCTTGGTCGCCTTTTAGTACAAACTGACATTACAATTAAGCTACCAGATCATTGCTATGGTCGCATTGCTCCTAGATCGGGCCTTGCTTTGAAACATGGTATACATGTTATGGGTGGAGTTATTGATGCTGATTATCGAGGAAATCTTGGTGTGCTGTTGGTAAACTTCAGTACCACAGATTTTGTTATAAATGTTGGTGATAGAATTGCTCAGCTAGTTTGCGAGCGTTATTGCACTCCCAATGTAGTTGAAGTTGTAACACTGGATGCAACTCAGCGTGGAGACAAAGGATTTGGATCAACTGACAGCAAAGGATTTGAACCTACCTACAATAAATCTGGAAATGCATCATGTGTTGACCCTTTAATGGATGATGTTTTTATGAAAGAAACAGTCTGGTCTAATTAAATGTTGTTTTAGTTGAATAAAGTGGTGATGGGTATTGAGTCTATGTTTATAAGCAAACAGTTTAAGCATTGCTAACTAAATGTCTTTAACTATTGTTCACAACTAATGATCTTGTCCTAAATTGAGAAATCAGGGTGAAATGTAAATAATTCAGCTAAACAACCTTCCTTTTGGAGCTGAGAAAATAACAATTCTAAGTAGTCTAGCTTTTTTAAGGAATCTCAAGAATCTAAACCATTTCAGAATGTAGTTTGATTACATTCCATTTGAAGAATGTGCGGAATGTAGTAGGACTGCATTCCATTCGAAGAATTCATTAAGGTTGCATTCCATTCGAGGAATATATGACATTTGAGGAATGTAAGTAACGTATTAGGGTTGTATTCCTCAGGGCTGTATTTGAGGAATGTATGGCATTGGAAGAATGTATGACATTTGAGGAATTTATGGTATTTGAGGAATGTAGTATAGCTTCATTCCTCAAGTGGTCGTCCTTTTGGAGTTGAGAAATGTAGTTATCATTAAGGAATTTCAGGAATGTATTGCGAGGGTTCAGAGAATTTCGGAATGTAGTGGAACTGCATTCCATATGTGAGGAATGTGGTAGGGTTGTATTCCTCAGGGCTGTATTCGAGGAATGTATGGTATTTGAGAAATATATGGCATTTGAGGAATTTATGACATTTGAGGAATGTAGTATAGCTGCATTCCTCAAGTGGCCTAAACCCGGCTTTCCCCTACTACTACTTCTCTGTTAAAATTAATTACATTTTTCATTTAGATTAATCTTACGATTGTATTTTAACTAAAAAGAAAGACTCCTTTCCAATTTTGCTTTTGCAGTAACCTTCCCTCCTGTTGCAACTTGGACAAATTTTTTCAAAGTATCTACTTTGGTATGCGCACACCTTAATACTAAAGTTGCGCGCGCCTTACATACCAAAGAATCACCCAAACGCTCGTATGCTCGACATTTGATCAACAATTTTGTATTCTGCTTGGAAACAGTTAAAGTTGACAAAAACTGAAACCTGATGAGCGACAGACAGTGAAGAAAGATTTTCAACGTTGGAATTGACCACGTAGCATAAGAACCACTAAACGTTGAAGACCACGTCAGTCACTATTGACACCATCGGTGATTCTTCCGTATACGCACACCTAACATTAAACTAGACATTAACTGTTTGTTTGTTTCATGTTACATTATCGTTGTTGTGCGAAGCTTTTAAAATGTTTTGAATTTAATTTTGAAAATCTATAATCGTTCAACTTAACATTAAAATTCAACTGTCAGAAACATTAATAGTATCATTAATCTAGTGTGCGTCTACGGAAGTAGATGCATTGGGTGCACTTTAGTTTAATGTTAGGTGTGCGTATACGGAAGAATCACCGACACCATCTTAATAGTAATTGGTACTGCTGCTGACGGATAGTTTAGAGAACAACGCAGAGTTGTGACAAAGGTCAGATATGCGAGCAAATATTTTTGTTTTTTAAAAGTATTTTGTTTGTATCTTGCGAATGTTAAATTTTAATTAATTCATCGACTTCAATATAATTTTGCTCCAACAGGAATTTAGCGAAAGAAAAAACTGTTGGAGAAAAGTAAATTTAATATTTTTAAAAACAAATCTAAAAATAGTTTAAAGTGTTTGAAAAATGCCAAGACTAATTCCTCTTTCTCATATTATTTCGTTTTTCAGTTGTAGTACCTTTAGTAAAATCTTATCATAACCTGAACAAATTTTTGGCGGTTAAAAATTTTCCGAGCCAAACATTTTCACTTTGCTGGATCCAGTTTTATCCGGTATTTCCGGTTTTAACTGAATATCGGGTACCCAAAGCAGGACCCGGGTACCCGTCGGGTACTCGACTACCCGTGCACATGTCTGAGAAATCTTTGCTGGAATGTTAATGTCGCAAGTTTAACTTCACTATGAGTCATCAATCAGAACAGAGAATAGACGTTTTAGATTTTGGAAGTGAAACGAATGCATGCATATGCGTAATATGTACGTAAATCGGAAACAGAAATTCTGTGGAATGAAAGACAACATTTCACACACAAATCATGCTAGCCCCATCTTAGACCATAGCTTACACGCATTTACGGTTAAGAGTATATTTACCGAGCAAAATGCGTGTGAGGACCAGGGCCGAGCAAACAAAAGAGACTTGCTGCGCTGAGACGCGCAGCAGGAAAAACAACTGCAAACTTTCCCAGTGCTACAACAGCAAGCATAAGGAAAAAAGAATAATGAAAAACACCTGTCTGCAGTCACTAAGGCAAAGCCGAAACTCGAGACAGCCAACCTCACCCATTGGTTCTCTCCTATTTCGGACTTAAGGCTTTGCCTTCAGTGACTGGAGGCAGGAGGTTTTCATTATTTCTTTATGATTAATGCCTTGTATTCTTCGTGAATCCGCCTGCTAGTCCGCGTTTACCTCATTTTCTTGATGTAAACAACAAGAATAAGGAAATACATTTGTATACAAACACAAATGCAAATATTTTGGTCAACAAATGAAACAACACACTTTATCACAATAACAATCAGAGGTACGAATTGTATTATAATGCTGAATGAACTGCAAGAGTGTATCTGGTTTCTGATTAAAGTAGTCGCCAAAGATGATCTTAGCGGCTGTATGGAAGGCGTAGTTGAGCTTGAGTTCCTGAGCCACCACGGGACTCCTCTTCCCGCCTTCATTCCCTCTGGCAATCTCAACCCAGTCCTTTCGGGTCGTTTTGGCCAACTGATAAATGCAAACCTTTCCAAATATTATACAGTGCCAAATTTCAGACATATTGCTATGACCAACTTTGCATAATTGCATTATCTACGTGTTAATTACTTATCTACATATTAAATAAAAATCGTAGATTCGAGGCGATTCCTTCAGTCTGGTTACTGATTATTTCTTGGGGCCTTTGGAAGAAAGAGTAGAGTAGGGTAGAGTTAAAAATAACCGTTTTAACTAGCTTTAACTCCAATCAAGATTAAGTTTCCCTCTTTTAACTCTTCCCTGAAAAGGATCGAGTTAATTTTAACTCTACTTTACCCTTTCTTGAGAAGTCCCTTGGAAATAATGTTTGAAGGCAGCATACATATTTATCTGCTGTAAGAATTAGCTATGTACTATTTGTAAAATGGTTCCATTCAAGAATTCTAGCTCCGGACTGCACCAAATGAGATTAGAAATAACCTGTGGGTTAGGTAGCTGTGGACTAAGTGCTGGCTTTCCCATTCAAAAACTGTACTTAGTCCTCAGCTAATCCGTAGTATCCCTAATCTTACTGGGTGCAATCCAAGGTAAACCAGCTTTCCGTTCAGCCTCACCTCATTAAAATGTGCAATATTCTTTGAGTTAGCTTCGTGTCCAAAGTAGGGATCCAACTGATCCCTCACTAATCTCCCATCCTCACCGTTTCGAAACTGAATGCTTTTCCAGCCAAAGAAGTCAGCAAATTTGGCAAACAATTTTTCTACCCATCAGAACATAATCAAAAATATATATGAATAATACTGGAAGAGTGAGACAATGATATCTTTCTATTACAGGGATCACAAAACGAATTCAGTAAGTCAGTCGTGTGCTATGCTATATGTTGTGGGATATTACCCATTAGGGCACTGATAGCTAGCTGCGCGGCAGCGCAGCACTGAAAATTAGCATGTGATGTTATCTTCATATGCGTAGCATAAAGTATATTCTATTTGATGAAATTATACAACTTTGAACTATTTCGACAATTGTCTCATTTATGAATGATAAAAATGATTTCTTTTTGGGCTAGCTACATCAGTAGCACAAAGTATATATAAGCGAGAAAAGTGCAGGTTCAGTTCAGTTGTGGTCGGTGTGTCAACGAGGTTGGGGGACTTTGATCTGTTTTGGGGGTGAGAATAGTTGGGCTAGGTTTAGGTTTCGGGGAGTGGGTAACGCCCTCCCTCGTGTGTTCATTTTCACTTATCGTGCTCTTTTGTGTCTTTCTATCAGTCTTGTGTAACTATTTCAAAGTTAGAATGAGTATTTTGTGTCTGGTTTAGTAAAGTCTAGCGGTACTTAAGTCTACTAGATTTAGGGACGGTCGCATATGGCTCACAAATAACTATCCCTTGATTCTACTCGCTAATTTACAGCACTCTCGCATTTTCTCTCAATTGGCTAGGCTTAGATGTCACACACTGAACTCTTACTTGCAATCTTTACTGAAGTCCGATATTAGTTTATTATAGAGGTACACACATAGTACTTCAAAAATAGTGGCGACCGTGATTTTTCAGTAGATGTCCAAAGTTCTAGCTTTTTCTGAGAAGAAAAGGGAGCACGATAAGCGTAAAAAAACAAAGAGCACAACTTTGGGGGCTCTTATCATATTTTGACGGACCGGTCGATTTAGACAGAGGGACTCCCATGGCTTCAAAGCAAGGTATTGCAAAATCGGGGGGTCGTGGTCGGGGGGGTGTCTCCCCCAACGCTAGAGGAACGGCTCCAGGCATTGGAAGGGGGACCCCCAGAAGACCGGAAGGTTATGTCCCTGATATCCCTCCACAATTATGGGAAGGGCAAAATTCTAAGGCGAAACCTGTCATGGATAGAGGATCAGGGGGGCGTGGGGGACCCTCCCGGATTCCCCCCCCCACCCACAAGTTCCCGCCGGACCCAGTCCCAGTTGGGGGTTTCTACCTCCACGGCCCCGTCTACTTCTTCAGAGACCCCGTATGGTGGCCATTTAAGTAAAACTTTTGGGGGGGCCAGTGACTCGGTCACAATCCGGAGCTAATCGTCCCCAAGTTTCGCAGTCTGCGGGTTCCCGCCCTTCAATGTCGCAGTCGGGGGGCCCCAAGTCCTATCTGATGCCATCCCTCCAGAAATAGTAGTTTCGGGGGAGGAAACTACGGTAAAATCTCTGTCTGGGGGACCAGAACTGCTGCAGACTTCCGATTTGCTTCAGGGGGGGCAACTGTCCACTCCCGGCCCTCAATTTGATGCTTTTGATGATTCCGTTGAAATCGACGATTCAGATTCGCAAGATGAACAACTCTTGTCCGCTATGCAGAATTATTTGGATTACAGGCGGAAAGATCTCGGTTTGGCGCCAGTCACGGTTTCTGATTTGTTGGGGGGAAAAAGTTCGGGATCAAAAAGTTCGGGGGAGAAAAGTTCGGGGGAAAATAATCCCGAACCAGTTCCGAACCAAACTTCCGAAAATGACCTGATTCAGTTACAACATCAGAAAGTCCCTCCCACTCCTGCGAAGTCTGCAGCTGCGGCCCCTCCCCAGGCCCAGGACGATACGGCAGAAAAACCCGACAGAAGATTGGGTGGACATGATCAGAATCGGGGGGCGCCCGTCCCGTCTCCCCAGGGACGACATGAATCTTTTGCGCCCGAGTGCCAGCCTCAGTCGCAAAGTACGTCTAATTTTACGTCAGATCTAGGGTTCAGTTCGGCCTCGTCGTCCCGGGGACAGGTGGGGCAACCCACTTTGGGGGTCCCCAGTCTTGCAAACGGTGCTTAAGGGGGATCACCTAATTTTGGGCAAAATTCAGGGCATGTCTGGTGTCCACCGTCTGCGCAGCATCCGCAAGGTACGTTCCAACGTGTTTCTCCGTCTGGTCAAGCACAGGCCGCCCAAAACGTCCAACAACCGACCCAAATGCCGTCGTCTATGTCGGGTTTTTCTCAATTACAATCTCCGGCTCAGCAGCAATTATATACGTATAGGAGAGGAAAGGCTCAACTTCGTGATACGTTTTGGCAGCGTGTCCCTCCAGTGGGTACTCCGCTGCAACTGGAATTGATTCCACTGTTGGGGATCTCGGCAGCTGAATTACAAGAACGAGTTGGTCATCCTCCGCCTTTCTTCGCTTTCGAAGTTGCGTACCACACAGTGGGACGGGGAGATACCATGGTGTTGGATCTGTTGAGGGTCCTTTTTCCGGGTGCTTTTGCTCCGTCCCCTGTGCCAGGGGTAGAACATCCCACGTTTGGTATGAATTTGTCGGCGGATCGTTCGCTATTTCAGCTGTCGCCTGCTCTACCTGGAGTATCGGCTTGGGAAGCGGGGATTCCATCTCGGTCCACCTCTGTGGGCCCATTGGGGTATCAGCGACCCGCTGAGCCGGCGTCTGGGCCTGTTTTAATGGACGTCCAGTGCCAAATTTCATTTGCTACTACTCCACCTGTGGTTTCTGTTCAACAGGTACCGCCGTTTCAGCCTCCGCAACCGGTGCTACATCCGCCAGCGGCGACCATTCAGTGGCCGGCCACTCATGTTTTGAACCCGGTCTATCACCGTGTTGTGACTGATTTGGTCTTGGCTGACTCTGACATAGAAGGGTCTTCTACCTATTTGCATGCGGATTTGCCGAAGTATTTTGTCGACCCTGAAGACACGGTTTTTGAAGGAAATCCGCCGGTTGCGAATCCTCGGGAAAGGCCACAGTTTATGGATGGGGCTGACCCGTATCGTATCCACTCGGGTGAGGACCGCTATGGTCTCCCATCGGATAGGATGGCGGGTACCCCACCTTTTGTGGGACCACAGCCTCTGGACCCTTGGGTTCGGCAGTCGGTGGCCGAGCTTTTGGCGGTTTCTGACCTCGCTGTTCCGTTACGCCAATATGCAGATCGGTACTGGCAGTATGCGGAGCTTCCACCGGTTCAGGCCGTTTCGGGCTGTTCGGCTTTAAATCCGTA
>JASAND010004434.1:0-18272 GCA_030248195.1 Trissonchulus latispiculum
ACCAGGGTTAACCCAACCCCAAAATTTCAGGGTTAACCCCAAAACTACGAAACCCGGGTTTTAGGAAACCCAAGTTTGATGACATCGGCCCCAGAAGTTAGTGTTGTCGGTCCAAAGCTCGACATGGTACGTACACAAACTTCGCCTCGCCCTGATCGCTATGCGCAAGGTACGGTACCCAAAATTTCCAGAAATAGTTCTGACATATAGTGCTTTGATATCGTGTAAACTAATCCTTAGATCAATGTATACTTTTCTGTGAGATACAATCAAGGTGCGAAAAATTGGGTGTTGTAGGTTTATACGGGTGGAGGTTACCTAACGTCTAATGAGCTGTGGTTTACCAAATGAACCCAACTTTGCTCCAATTAATACTCTAAGTATCTGTCTTAACTTTTGTAAAAATGACGTGATTTCGTTAATCCCTGCGTTTGCAGTACTAGATTACATTATCGATATTGTCGCTGTTATTTGGTGCCATTTCGAAGATGTGAGCCAATTACTCCAAATTACTGTGGCAGAATCGGCTGAAACTTTGCGCATTACAGGCTAGTGAGTGTACCAAGATATGCAGAAAGCTAGGTCACTAAACCTCGCTCCAGTGTTTAGAAATACTAGATTGATTTCTCGAAGTATGGATGGCGATCGCTCCAAAAAGCTCTAGGACAGTTGTAAGCGCATACTGAACGAAGGAAGCGTCCTATCGAAAAACAGATTTCATATTCGGATTCAGCAGGTCAAATAACCCCTATAACCACCTTTTCGGCGAAATCGGGAACAAAAAACTTTTTGACCCCATTTTTAATGCGCTTAGCTAGCTTTTCAGGCCTAAAAATAAGGGTTACTTCTTAACAAAAAGTTTGCTAGCACACTAACCAGAAACCAAGGTCCTCGGAAGGACAGTTTGCCCCTATTAGAGCCTAATATTCGCTAAAAAGCTGGGGTAGGCTAGGGGCTGTCAATTTTGTTATATCGAAAACGGCGCACGGTCACATCACAACTTTTCGCCAAATTTCAAACTTTGAGCTGTTATCGCTGAAGAAGGAAGCAACGCTCGAAAGCCGGAATACTTTTAATATTTAGCACTGGTAACAATTAACATTTATTGCTGAAAGTTTCAGAATTGGTCAAACGGTTAATCCAGCAGAGCTGAAAAAACTTTTTTGAAAAATCCCATTTTTCGCACCAAAATTTGTACTTTGGCGTCCTGCCAAAACAGTGTAGGTGAAATATATTATTGCCCACCCTAAACTTTTTTACTTTGATATGTTGGCTAACGTTGGGGCAAAAGTAGCTCTCTCCGACGATGTTGTGCCAACCCGTTCGTAGCCCCCCCTTAACTCGTGGGCTGAGCTAAAACGAGTTAAAACGTTTAAGTTCCTGTTCTACTCTTTTAACTCACGCACGAAAAGGCCCTTAGATAAAATTTTACTTACTCTGGTTATTTACAGCATAATTTAACATTTTCTAGTAAAATTTAATTTAGTGCTTTTGATATTGTATTGAAGCTTTTGAAATAACAATGTTAGCAAACTTTTGGAAATTAGCATTTGGCGGCCTGGCTGGGCCAAAGTTCGTCAGTTAGCTTGCGGGCTGGGGGGGAGCTGAATTTTGTCTACGGGCCCGGCCGAGAAAGCCAGATTGTGCTAATGTCTACAACAGACGTAACACGGATTTAATTTGATTAATTAGCGCAATGAATGAATCATTGATAGATTGTAAGGAGGAATTATAATGGTGCGGTCCCCCGTGTTTTTGCGACAGACCCGCTACCCATTTCACAAAATGGGGCGCGCCGCCCAAAGCAGGTCCTTTATTTATTTGGGCATTCTAACTTCGATTAGCTGATTAAGAGTAAACAAATTTACTAACGATGCCAATGCCAATTAAATGAAGTCGTAGTTGGCTAGTCTGTAATCGTTTTTATAGTATCATTCCTTGTTTTTACTAATTAAATTAAATAATTAAGATTTAAGAAGAGAATTAAAGAAGAGCTTAAAATTTTGGTTTATCTCTCTTGTTTGCACTATTCTGACACAAGATAGCAGTAATTTGGACGGTCGCTGCAACAATTTAACAAAGCTATTTATGTCTGGAAGGCAGTATCAACAAACTTATTCATGGCTAGAACCAGAAATGTTAGCGGATTCTTATCATCAAAGAGACGAGGATTTCACATGTCTGATCTCAGTAATCATTTGCTGTCTTTTCTGATTTTCTCTGCCATCGCAAGTTTACAACGTAAGTATGAATTAATGATCGATTTTTAATAAGTAGCAATTATTTTCACTAAAACTAAATCCTTATATTGCTAGAAGAGCCTCTCACTTTTAACTTGCACGATGATGGTACGAGTAGCAGTGAAAACCATAAACCCGACTGTTGGAGAGTGGCGCCTAAAACAGCATTACAACGGTCAAATCTTGGGTATTAACTGTGAAAATATTTAGTAGCTGACATACACCAATTACAAGCACAACAAACCCAACTTAACGCAATTAGTTATAAAAATAGTTTCCTAAACATTTATCTATAGTGAAAGGTAACTCCCAGAGAATTCTCCTATCCTTGTCAGGGTCTAGGGTGCCGGTAAGTTCTCATCCCGAATACACAAGCGTTTAGCCGTGAGTGCCACCTCAAATAAAACAACAGTGGATAAGGGACCAGCTCCTCAAAGCAAATGCTGTGGGAAGTGGCTGTTGGGGCTCGACCCACCGACTATCGGTTCAGTGTCGGTTTTTCCTAGACCACTCAACCTCTCGGCCTAGTAATGGATGAAGCAATTACGCATTTTAGCAGGAAGCAGTCAGCTGGTACACGAAGAAGGCGGTTTTACCTATGTCTGGAGCCAGTGCCAAGATAACTGTAATACCGCCTGTCAAGATATGCAAACTGTCTGCAAACTTGACAGCAGTTCTGAACCCAGCGTGGAATCTGTAGAACCCATAGCGACTGCCTTGGCAACTGCACTGGGTCAAGAGTGCCAACATGTTCGGCTGTTCAGTTACAAGGGTTATCCATCGTATCAAAGGGACGGGTGGTGCTATTTCTATGGGTACTCAGAGTCTGACGGAAATGACTGCAAATTTAGTAAAGATCATGAACGACAGTTCTGTAAATGCAGTGCGTTTAAAAGCAATTGTTATATTTATGTTCTCACAAGCTCTATACTAAGTATACATTATTTGCAAAAAGAGAAACATAAACTATGGCTTAACAGAAACAGTATTTTAATCTATTGTCCTGGATGTAAGTGTTGTTTCATTTTTCACTGAAGTAATTTCCAGCTACTACATGAGTGTTGTTTGAAGCATTTTCACTAATGAACAGTTATACTAATTTTATAACAATTTTTCTAACTTCCACGCCCAGCGTACTGTAAGTGATAAGGATTATATTAGTTTTGTGGTTTGGAATTTTTGTAGTTAATATTTGCAGGCGGAAATCCTGTACTATCATCGGTTACAAGTAAGTTCACGTTTTTGTCATAGTTTTTTAGTTAGTGGGTATTACTGAAAGTAACTCGGTAGCATGGCAAACGCTCAAACATGATGTGCTGAAAACGCCTAGAACTCTTAGCTTGTCTCTTGCCCTTCATCCGCGGTATGCAATGAATAAGAGAAAGGTAACAAGGCTATGCAGATGTCGCCACATTTAAAAATGCTTTTACACAACTTAATGAATTCCGACTAAATTTCTCAACTTCATTTATTCAGAGAGCCCTGAAACGCACACACTTCATGAAGAAAACGGCTTTATGTATCTCTGGAGTGACTACGAAAGAGACTGCGACACAACATGTTCTGCCCTATCTGGCATATGCCAACTTGATCTTACCCCGATAGATGACAGCAACTTTATTAAAAACTTGATGGAAAACTTAGCAGTACAGGATGGACACGCCTGTTCTCTTATCGAACCGTACGACGGCAGCGGGAACTATGCTTCTTATCAGAGAGACGGGGCATGCTATTACAACTGGGAGTATACGCAGTCAGATGGTTATCATTGTAAATTTCAAGCATGTAAAGAACGACAGTTTTGCAAATGCAGTAAGCGGATACCTGTATTCTTTGATTAACTTTCATGGGTGCAAGCATAGAAGAGAGTGTGTTTAAGGGACAATACCAAACACCGCAATCATAATTAGTAAATAGGATGCTTCAAAGCAGATTTTTTGAATAATACTATAATACTGCATTTTAGTCGATGTTGATGTTGTCATATTTGCAAATTGACTTTTCCTGTAAAAGTGACAAATTTTAGAAGTACAAATGTTCTTGCGACATTTATAGCCTTCATCATTGGACACGTTTTAACCATTTTATTTGGACAAAGTGAATGTGTTGCCACTACAATCATGTTAGGTTTTTGCAGCACAGCTATTTCTAATAGTTCCTTACTGTCAGTCGCATATTGAGTATTGTGAAAGACCAATACAAGGCCTTGACCTCTGTGGTTTTCTCCGAGGATTTTATATTATCACCAATTATTACGAATTATATTGCTTCCGCGGCATTCATTACACACAACAGTTAGTTTATTAGCAGCTATGATTGAGTCGGACAGGTTGCTGTTCTTTGATGAAGCTTCTTAGCTTTTCCTTCGGGTGAAAACTCTTGAACACATTTCATTGAATAGAATAGATCTGGAAAAAATTCCTAGAACTTATAGTATAAATATCTCTTGCAGGCAAACTAAGTACAACCTCATCAACTGCTTCAACAACTGTAACACCAACATCTACAACATCAACATCCACTACTTCGACATCTACGACATCAACATCTACAACATCGACGTTTACAACATCGACATCCACTACTTCGACATCTACGACATCAACATCTATTGCGTCGACGTCTACAACATCGACATCTACTAGTTCAACATCTACGACATCAAAACCCACAATATCGACGTCTACAAAATCGACATCCACTACTTTGACATCTACAACATCTACACCTACAACGCAGTCGTCCACTGCATCGATGACTACGACAGTAACATCTACAACATCGACATCTACTATTTCAACATCTACGACATCAACATCTACAACATCGACGTCTACAACATTGACATCCCCTACTTCGACATCAACGACATCAACACCCACAACATCGATGTCTACAAAATCGACATACACTACTTTGACATCTACGACATCTACACCTACAACACCGTCATCCACTGCATCGATGATTACGACAGCAACATCTACAACATCGACATCTACTATTTCAACATCTACGACATCAGCATCTACAACACCGACGTCTACAACATCGATATCCACCACATCGACATCTTCCACATCAATACCCACAACATCGACGTCTACAAAATCGACATACACTACTTTGACATCTACGACATCTACACCTACAACACCGTCGTCCACTGCATCGATGACTACGACAGCAACATCTACAACATCGACATCTACTATTTCAACATCTACGACATCAACATCTACAACAGCGACGTCTACAACATTGACATCCCCTACTTCGACATCTACGACATCAATACCAACAACACAGTCTTCCACTGCATCGATGACTACGACAGCAAAATCTACAACATCGACATCTACTATTTCAACATCTACGCCATCAACATCTACAAAACCGACGTCTACAACATCGATATCCACTACATCGACATCTTCGACATCAACACCCACAACATCGACGTCTACAACATTGACATCCCCTACTTCGACATCTACAACATCACCACCCACAACATCGACGTCTACAAAATCGACATCCACTACTTTGACATCTACGACATCTACAAATACAACACCGTCGTCCAGTGCATCGATGACTACGACAGCAACATCTACAACATCGACATTTACTATTTCAACATCTACCACATCAACATCTACAACACCGACGTCTACAACATCGATATCCACTACATCGACATCTTCGACATCAACACCCACAACATCTACACCTACAACACCGTCGTCCACTGCATCGATGCCTACGACAGCAACATCTACAACATCGACATCTACTATTTCGACATCTACAGCATTAGCATCTACAACATCGACGTCTACAACATCGACTTCTGCACCGGCAACCTCTAAAAGCACAAGAACTACAGTTACAAAATCTGTGACACCAACTTCAGGAGAAGTAACCCCTATCATGTCATTGAAATCTACTGCATCGACATCATCGACATCCACAACAACATCTGCAACTTCGTCATTTACAACATCGACATCTTCAACATTGGTATCTTCAACATTGGTAGCTGCAATATCAATATCTGCAACTTATACAACATCGAAATTCACAACATCTACAATATCTACAACATTAACATATACAACATGGACATCTGAATCTTCGACATCTACAACTCCGCTACAAACAACTTCGACATCTTTAACATTGGAATCTACTGCATCGACATCCACAACATATACAACGTCGATATCTCCAACTTTGGCATCTGCAACACCGACATCTGCAACATATACAGCATCGACATCTGCAACTTCAACATCTACAACACCCATGCTAACAACTTCGATATCTTCAACATTGGCATCTGCAACTTCGACATCTACGGCACTGATAACACAAAGTTCGACATTTGCACCGGTAATCTCTACTAGCACGATAATTGCAGTTTCAAAATCTACAACCTCAATTTCTGGTGAAGCAGCACCTGTCATATTATCTAAATCTATTACGTATTCATCATTGGCATCTACAAATTCGAAATCTACTACTTCGACAACTACAGGTTCAAGATCTATAACATTGACGGATACTACATGGACATCTATTACTTCGACTTCTACGACACCGACACAAACGACTTCGACATCTACAACATCGATATCAGTAACATCAGCACTGGCAACGTCTACTAGCACAACAATTACAGTGTCTAAATTTGTAAAATTAATATTTGAAGAAGCAGCCCCTGTCACGTCGACATTGTCAATTTCTACGTCAAGAACGATAGCCAGAATTTCAACATCAAAAACCCCAAAATATGAAATTTCTTCATTGCCTACATTATCTGCAATCTCAACGTATCCGATTTCCATAACAGCAGCAGCAACGACTACAGCAGCAATACCTCTAGCATCAACAATTACAACATCAACATTTACAGCATCAAAATCTGCAATTTCAACTAATGCTATCTCACCATCTGCGGCCTTAGCAGTTGCCACTTTAAGCTCGGAAACATCAAAATTTGCAACTTCACTATTTTCCATGTCAATAGTAGTGGAATCAACACAGACTGCAGGTTCAACATCAGTTGTAAGGTCCACAACGACCAGATATACAGGCATTGGAAATCAGTTGACGGAAAGGTTGCCAAAGTTTACAATCTCAATGTTGAATTCTGCAAAAGTGACAGAATCAGCAGAACCACCGCATGTTGTCGCCGATGATAGTGCCATTTCATCATCCAAAACTCTTCAACCGTCTCCAGTTGTTTTGAAATCTTCAACCTGTACGTAAACTGCGAGCAAATTGTAACTGTTTTAAAACCTGAACTTCTCAGAGCTCTAGTAGTCGTTACGTTGTAGTTTCTAATATTTCAGACTCATCTAGTTTTTGACATCAACAAAACTAAAGCTATCCATGGCTAGTTTATGAAAAACGTTCCCAAATTGGATATTACTGACCGTTCCTATCTGTCACCTAGCATTACTGCCCGAATTTATAGCTTGGACAAGCTACTAATGCCAAATTAGCAACGATTGCGACTAGGGCAATTGTATGAAGCTACAGCATAAGCCCCATTTAAGAGTGCTCCTAAGCTGGGGCGCGTCTGTTGGAAGGACCCTAATTTATACAAACAAAAAGTGTGTCAAAGCCTGTTTCAGAGACACTTAAGTGACATTTTGACTCCAAGCAAAGCTCAAAATATACATTAGGTGTCTACAAAATTAGAACTTCATTAGACTATTAACAGGGTTAACTTACGGTCGGATCCTGGCTTTGGTTATCGAAAACTTTTGAGATAACTTGTTTTTTGCAACAGAAAGTTGGAGCTGGCGTGAACTTTTTGCCTGTTTACATGTCTGCAAAATGTGCATTAATAATGGTTTAAATTATTTTATAAAATTTCATGATTCCAACTGTGTATTCGCAATAAGTAGCCAAGCAAAGTCATTCTAAAAACTTGGACAAAATCTCTTTTAAAGCAGCTATGCTTGGTTACTAGATGTCATTGCTTAACTTTAATTTACTTGGGTTGTTTGTCCTGCTGAACTTGACTTAGTTCAGATTGCGCTTATAATTGTCTTAGAGTTAACGTGACCCATAGTTCGATAAAACAATCTTAGCAGTTATAAACACTGAAGTGAGGGATAGTGACCTAGCTGTCTGCACGTCCCGATTCACTTGCCGGCTTCCGATATGCAATTTTCAGACGATTCTGTCA
This sequence comes from Trissonchulus latispiculum, assembly GCA_030248195.1. Lineage (NCBI taxonomy): Eukaryota > Metazoa > Nematoda > Enoplea > Enoplida > Ironidae > Trissonchulus > Trissonchulus latispiculum. Next base: position 8,443 of record JASAND010004434.1, read on the forward strand.
AAGGAGCCTTGAGTTCGTTCACATCTTCCTAGTTTCACTAGATAGCACCGATAATATAATCTAACACAGCGAACGAAAGGATTAATAAATCATGTAATTTTCACAGAAATTGAGACAGATTTTGTTACAATGATTGAAGAAAGTGAGGGCTTATTCGGTTAACCACTATACATAAGGTTCTAGTTAATCTCCACCCGTATGGACCAACCACTCCAATTTTTTTACATTTTGACCATGTTACACCATGAAATAGAAATCAGCATTTCGGCCCGTCGGTCCGGTGCGGCCCGGTCCGACATTCGGGCCAGCCGGGTCAAGAAAGCTTATATCTGCGGGCCGGAGCTGGGCGAAATGGGCCAGATCGACTCTAGAAAATGTTGTGAAATGACTAAAATTAGCTAAACATTTACATACTCATTCACGTTATTTTGCAGCAAAAGTTAACATTTCGTAGTATAATTTAGTGTTTACATCATGCATTGAAACATTTGAAAAATATTGCTAGTAAAATTTCGGAAATTTTCTTTTGGCGAGCCGATCCGGGCTAAAACATTTTGAAAGCGGGCCGGGCAGTTCCGGGGTGAGCAAGATTTTGGAGCTAGAGTCGGGCCGGGGGCCGAAGAAATCCGGCCCGTGATCATCTCGACAATGAAGTATACAATGGTTTAACGATAAATTACATATTAAATAAAGCACGTGAGGACTATCTATGCAAATGCGCCAAATAAATGTTTGTAATGTGTGTCATATTGAGCTTTGGACAGGTAACAGCGACTTGCGAAGGTTCTGCATAACACTATAATACTGCAGACAGAAATTTCTTTAAACATTAAACTAATTACTGAATACTTACTAATTACTAATTACTATTATGTGGCAAAAGACTAGCTTGCCTTTCCGACCTTGTACTTTAGATCTGTAACGCTTTCCTCTTTTCAGCACAGACAAATCGAAGTACTCTCTGGATAGCAGAAGTAGACCGATTAGTCAGAACATGGAAAACAGCAAGATCACTAATAACAGCCGTGAATTCGAGCAGCAAATATATCGGCGAACCACAGGTAGTAACATTAATAACCTTACTAAGAGCAACGGCAATTACTTCGTGTTAGGTATGTACGTATAAATCAATACCGTATCTGTGGCCCATTCAGGCTCACCGGGAGAAAATTTTAGGTTGCAGATTTTGTCCACCTTCACAATGCATGTCTTGTATATCAAGTTACTACCACGAGAATGTTTCACCCTGTCCTACGATAGTACACAAGCCACTAACAAGACGCAGTTGAACGAGGGTGCTGTACCAAAGGTAAAACTTTAGCAGGGTTTTTACTTTTGTTTCATTTTATTACATACAAAACACCGTGTCGACGATTGACAATCGTTTAACAAACTAAGCATGGCCAAGAAGTTCGTGAATAAATGTTCCGAAGCAGTAGAATTCAGCCCTGCCCTGCCCTCAAGAAATATTTAAAAATTAGCAAGAAATATTTAAATAAACAATAGAAACATTTCGCTGCCATGGTTCGGTAAGAAAAGATACAAAATGTACCGTACTTAAAAACGAAAGCGTTTTCTAAAATGGGGGTCTGAGCATCTAGCGGACACAGCTGTCAATTAATTTAATGAGAAAATTAGGTGCGTAGAATGTAATATAAGTGAAATTTTGTTATTTACTTTTGTCCGAATAGGTACAATCGAATCTGTGAGGCACGACTAAAAGCACAAGAAGTTAGAATTTTGCGCGGCACAACTGGAAACTTATAAAGGATATGCATAAAAACAGTATCTTGGAAGCGCTATATATCCAATGATTAACCCATGTTTAGCTCTGTTCTCAGGTGACTTTACTCAATAACATCAGAGTCGAGTTGAAACTTAAATGTTTGTTCAAATATTACAACTGTAGAATAAAGTTTATCGAAAACTCTAAAGTATCACCTGTAGTGGAACAGTGACTAAGAGAAGCAGGCACTGAATTATGTCACTCAGTTTTCTGTTTAGGGTGGTAATTCCTTTTGGGCACATATTGTTGGTTGACGGTTCAAATCAACAAGAAATTTGGTGTATCTTTCCAAAATAAGTTCTTTTAGCATTCTATCACTGTCCTTGCAATCCCGCTTCGAAAATTCGACTTTTCCATTTAGGGCCTTGAGAACTATTAGTTTCGTTGTATTCATTAGAAAGAGTAAATGTTAACCTGCATTTTGATGTGAAAGTGGCTTCTTAACTCCAATGAATGAATGAGTAATAAGGATTCAAATTTGGTGTCTCCAAAAGGAATCACCACCTTAAGATGTACAGATAACCTGTTCAATTCATGGGAATGCAAAGCTGGCAAGGCAGCACAGCATTTTGTATGTTTTAGCTAAATGATGGAAGGATCAGTAACAGCGCACAACTAAATCAGCAAGAAGCATACTCTTATTTTCGAGAGTTGCTGCCTTTGTTGAGTGGGCTTATTGACAAGAATACCCTGGCTGCAGCTGGATACAGCTTGTCCCAGTTTCTGATAGACTGTCATTATTCCAGCATATTGCACAGCTGTAGCAGGTACGTAACAGTGTGCCTAATTTGCTGATTTCATAAAAAGTAATTAAAAATTGAAGTATATATATATAATATTGCAACTGTTGTTTGAAACTACTGTTTTACATCTTGAACAGATTGTTTACAGAAAAAAGTAGAATTTGTAAAATAGAAGAGAAAACACACTTCGAGGGATACGGGATTAACGGAAAAGTTTGGTTTCGCTAGTCTTATCAATTTAACCAATTTTTCATGATATAGTAGAATAGTTATTTTGTGGTGGAGCGACGTTTCCATTCATGCATTTACTGACCAGTTGACCTGACAAATTGCATATCTACACGCTGCTTATTTCCTAATTACAGCATTTTCACGTCGGTTATATCTAGCCCTGATCATGGTAATTGCTTTGTTTCTCACAACGAATCCGTCAGGCCGTTTCTTGAAATCGCTGGACTTGGAGAAGACGCAGTTAAGTCAATTTAGTAATTTCTATTCTTTGTTGCGCCAACTAATTATATTGTTATTACTGCTGCTACTGCACTAACAATACATTACTTATTAAGACTTTTTGTTTACGGTTAACTTTAACGGTCTTAGTATATCCGTTATGGGTAAACGAATAAGTCGGGCATTTACTTAAGTTCCCAGACAAATAGATAATTTCTACCGGTTCTTCCCGGACAATTGTTAAATTATTGCGTAAATTATTTATATATATATATATATATATATATGAAATTAACGCGGGCAGATGCGCAGACTGTTTTGCATAATCCATGTGTATTTTAATTGTTTTTCTCTAATCATAAATATATTAGCATTCTAGAATACTTGTTTATTAAGAAAATTAATGTTAAGTACATTTAGGAGTTCACCTTTCAAGTTCTACGGTTTCTGGATGTAAAATATTATGCTAAGAAGCTATCAAAGCTTAAGTTTGACATTTCAGAAGAAATTTTCCAGAATTGAATGCAAACTTACTAGAAATTGTCTAAAGATTGTGCTTACAGAAATGCTAATAGCTCTAACAAAATAACCTTTCCTTTAAGTAACTTTAACAAACTTTAACAAATAAATTTAAGAATTGTTATTATTTCCATAGTATTATTATTGTTATTATTATTATTATTATTATTATTATTATTATTATTATTATTGTTGTTGTCGTTGTTGTTATTGTTATATTTATTATAATTATTACAAGGCTAGTGGACACTAAAGTCTGACCAAAAAAATACCGAACTGTAAGAGCCTGGCCTGAGTTAACCTTAGAAGTATATATTTTTGGAAACCGCAGGAGAAGGTAAAAGATCATGCTAAAACCATTATATCCGGTTTATATCCGGTCACTTGATAGTAAATCTGATAAACCTGATAAAAATGCTTCAGATTCGGAAAGAAAATGTTAATTAATTCATATTCTAGTAACGAAATTCTACGAAATATTGACCGGTTTGGAAATGCTTGGGAAGCTACTTCCTTTTTACCGGTGTCAAAGCCAATGAGTATCCACTCAATTTTTGGTTCTGAGCTTTGAAATTTGAAATTTTATGGCATATTATTTCAGTGACTGGTTGGTCTGGGAGCCAAAGTATTTCATTAAAATGTTATTTGGTTTATCCCTAACAAGCCTCAACATCAATTTATTACATATCTGATGTACTAACATTTTAATGATAGCGTTTTAAAAATTCGTTGATGTTGTCTGTTTTGTGTTATTTTTAAACCAGACATGACATATAATCCCTTGCGCTTAGCTTTGTTGCACGCAAAATAACTTATTTCGAACCATTTTTAAAACACTATCATTCGCAAATTACATCAGATATGAAGTACATTGAGGTTAAGGCATTGAGGCAGAATATTTGGGAGGCTACTTTTATTTTACCGGTGTCAAAGTAATCGAACATCCGATCGATTTACGGTTCTGAGCTTTGAAATTCGAGATTTCATAGGCTGTTATCTCAGTATCCGGTTGGTCCGGAAGTCACATTATATCATTAAAATGATATTTCGTCTATCCCTAACAAGCCACAACCTCAATTTACTTAATATCTGCTGTAACTTTTGAATGATGGAGTTTTAAAAGAGGGCTGATTTTGTCTATTTTTTGTTATTTTTAAACCAGACATGAGATATGATCATTTACGCCATACCTGGGCAGACTTTTTCTCGGACGGGGGGTGGAAATCCGGTGTGTTTTCCACGAAATTGGTACTGTATGTTTTGGTGCGTAATTTGAGGCCACAAACTTTTATTCGAAAAGAAAAATAACACTGTGGACAGTCGATTGTCTACTTACAGTACGCTGTGGTCATTCAATTATTTAATCTAAAGTTATTGACACTTAACATTAAACTCACGACAGTTTACTACGGGGGGTCTGGGGGCGGTGACCCCCAGAAGTTGAAGAATTTTTGCAGTTGAGACTCCTCCCAGAAATTAATTTAGAGCATTTCCGCGATCAATTAATGAGGTAAAGTATGGCCAGTTTTTGTAACATTGTATATGTGCCTATTCGCTCATTCGGTCGGTTGCACCAAATGTGACTAACATCTAATTACATTAATTTGTAATTAAGTTCTAATTAAGGCCATTTTCCGTTGCACCAAATTGAAAGTTAGATTTTAATTCTAGTCAGGGGTAAGATTAACATTTGACTAACTTCTGACTAACATCTCATACTAACATCTAACTAAAATCTAACTATATAAACTCATCATGTAACATAAGCTTGTGTCTGATTTCCTAGAGCTCATCTGGGAAAAATACTGATTGGTTTAGAGCTAATCAAATTTTAAAATCTAACTAGCTTGGTGCAACGGAGAATCTGATTAAAATAAGATTAAGACTAGCTAATAACATTTTAGTTAGAAGTTAATCATATTTGGTGCAACCGGCTGATTATATTTTCAATTTTTTCAATTGCTAAATCCACAAGATTTGCAGGCTTCTGCTACGACTGCCTGTACTCTTATAAAATATTAGCTGGTCCGCCATCGTATCAGTCAGTAACGAGTAAGAATACAGACTAGCCTAGCGTAGCCTCCAGTAGAAAATTTTTAAAAAATTACGTTTGAAACAATTTTTCCAGTGACTTTTGCAAAATGTTTCTTCTCGTTGAAACTTAAATCTAACTGTGTCAGGCTTGCGCCAGGGCAACTTTCACTTGTGTCACACTAAAACAGTTGCTACGTTACGGACCACCTCACGTAAAAACATAAATCCATCGGAACAAAGTGGGGGTCTGGGGGCGGTAGCCCCCAGTAAAAAGAAAAAGCTTTTTGAAATATGAAAGGCATGAAACCTATTTTTTCAGAGCACTTTAACAAAGATTTTTTGTTGTTTGCCACAAAAGCCCTAAAGTTCAAACAAGGTGCGCAGTTAGATCAAATCCGGTGAGCCTGAATGCCAAATTCGGTGCGTCAGAGGACGAATCCGGTGCGTCGGTAAGCCAAATTCGGTGCGTCAGAGGACGAATCCGGTGCGTCGCTAAGCCAAATTCGGTGCGGCAGAGGACGAATCCGGTGCGTCGGTAAGCCAAATTCGGTGCGTCAGAGGACGAATCCGGTGCGTCGCTAAGCCAAATTCGGTGCGGCAGAGGACGAATCCGGTGCGTCGGTAAGCCAAATTCGGTGCGTCAGAGGACAAATCCGGTGCGTCGGTAAGCCAAATTCGGTGCGTCAGAAGAAGCATCCGGTGCATCGTTAAGCCAAATTCGGTGCGTCAGAGGACGAATCCGGTGCGTCGGCAAGCCAAATTTGGTGCGTCAGAGGACGAATCCGGTGCGTCGCTAAGCCAAATTCGGTGCGTCAGAAGACGAATCCGGTGCGTCGGTAAGCCAAATTCGGTGCGTCAGAGGACGAGTCCGGTGCGTCGGTAAGCCAAATTCGGTGCGTCAGAGGAAGCACCCGGTGCGTCGCTAAGCCAAATTCGGTGCGTCTGAGGACGAATCCGGTGCGTCGGTAAGCCAAATTCGGTGCGTCAGAGGAAGCATCCGGTGCGTCGCTAAGCCAAATTCGGTGCGTCAGAAGACGAATCCGGTGCGTCGGTAAGCCAAATTCGGTGCGTCAGAGGACAAATCCGGTGCGTCGGTAGGCCAAATTCGGTGCGTCTGTGACCACATGCAGTGCGTAGATAGGTCAAATTACGTGCGTACTTGCATGCTAACAAATTTGGTGTGTAGACAGGTCAAAACTGTGTGGAGATGGAAGAATCTAATTTGTGGAAACAGATGCGTATGTAAGTGAAATTTGGCTCAGAGTCCAAATCTTCAGAAATCATATAGGTATCATTTTGGTGCGTTAATTCTTCCAAGAAATCATATAGGTATCATTTCGGTGCGTATGTGAGACCTGGGGTGGCCACCCTCCGTCCACCCCCCCATTGCCCAGATGTGCCTTACGCTTAGATTTGTTGCACGCAAAATAACTTATTTTGAACCATTTTTAAAACACTATCATTCGCAAATTACATCAGATATGAAGTACACTGAGGTTAAGGCATTGTTAGGGATAAACCAAATAACATTTTAAGGAAATAATTTGACTAAGCCAACCGGTTATTGAGATAACGGGCCATGAAATCTCAAATTTCAAAGCTTTGAACCGGAAATGGACCAGATATTCGTTTGCTTCGACACCGATTTAATGAAAGTAGCTCCCAAGCATTCATTTTGCCATAAACGGACGTTTTTATTCGCGATTCCGAGCACCAGACCGGAAAAACCATTTTTCTGTTTTTTCGACCCGGATACAACCAAAACGGACAAAAATTCGTATACATACTTATTTCGACCCGATTAATCCAAAAATCCAGTAAGAAAAACTGTACGACCGACCCATCTTGCGGTACCGGTTTTGTCACCTTATCATCCGGTTACCGGACATGGACCGGATGTAACCCGATTCCGGAAATGCTTTCGGTCCAGGTCCAATAAACTAGAGTATTTATTAGTTAACATTTTCTTTCAGAATCTGAAGCGTTTTTATCGATTTAGTATCGGGTGACCGGATTGAATTCTCTTTCTGCTGAGGGTTCTAGAAATATATGCTTTGAATAGACTTACTTCAAAGATTAACTCAGGACAGGCGCTCGCAGTTCGGTTGCAAGGTTTTTGGACAGACTTGATTAAGAAACCGGATTTTGGGTTGAGCGACCCCAATGCAAAAGAACTAAGGTCCTGAGGGTGATCCTCCGCCGATCTCCAAACCCACGTATTCTGGACTTCATTATAAATAGAGTCACCCATCATTAGATATTGATCAATTATTGTTGGCCAGACCTGAATTTTATGTATGAGTTCCATATTCTTTTCAGTCATGTTGTCAAACATCTAAAACTTTAGCTTGAGCAAATCGGAATTCAGAATTTCTTACTTGCTGTCAGTTATGTGCATGACCTTTATTATGTGTATGCTTTAAATGTAATTCATCGCCTTTCTTTTGTATACGCTCCTATGCTTCACTATTTTCGCTTCATTTTGAATGCTTTCTCTGTTAAACAATTTGCACTTTTTATTCCGCCGGAGGAGGAATCTTTGTAATGGGTGAACAAACTATGCATCAACTATGCACTCCGTCTTTAACACACAATTCTTACTGACGTTTCTACCAATAGGGAGAGAAGGTTAAAGTTTGTTTGGAACCGCAATTTCGTGTTAAAACCAATTTTTAGACATTAAACATTACCACTTTATGGTGTTGAAATGTTGAAAAGTTTAAACATTGGCTTGAATGGGGTAGCTGTTATGAATGTTTGGAATGATTCCGTTTGTTCCCTCTCTTGGGAATTTTTGACATTGAGTTTAGGAACCGTGTCAACAATAAAATTATGTAGACATTCAAATTTACACAAATTTACCCCCATTCATGAACATTTGCATGATCATTACACAACTGTTGTTTTAAAAAGAATGCTTTAATGCCGGTTTGTTCTTTCTTACAAGTAGCTATACTAGTTTTGCTTGTGCTGAAGTATGAATACATTAAAGTATTTTTGTGCTGTAAATACTTCTTGGTAAGCTTTTATAAAGTCACAGACTGAACGACTGGATGAAGAAAAGTTTGTTAAAAACGTTATGAAAGGTAGCCGATTACATGGTTCCTACTTTATTGAAATCGTGTAAATCTAATATTATAAACATGTAAACGATGATCTACGTGGTCTTTTTGACACGGTTGCTTACGCCATTAGCACTTAGAAACCTAAAGAATTTTCCAATGAAGTGTTAAAGTTGAAATGTCGTTTCCCTGTCTACTCGGCCACATGCGCAAATACTGATTTGCCCGGAAACTTACATAAACGTCCGAATTATTCATTTACCAGTAACGTATCAAGCGAATCTATTTCTTTTGAGTAACAATGTTAGCTCGTGTTTGTATAATTTTAGGTTTGAAAATGTTGATAAACCTAAGTCAGGACGAATACATCACTCACGTTGTTTCAGCTGGAGCCATTATGTCATTTACAGAACCAATAAATACCAAAAATGTTCAGTTATTGGACCCTCTTTATGTTCTCCCCGGACGCCATATGAAAATAGCCCTGACAAGTGCAAGTGATATAGTCGAACTACAATAAATTAAAACTCCGTTTAACTTCTTGACCTTTTATGCAGCTATGAATTTGTATAAATATCTGAACATATTGAAATTCCAAAATTTTCCAAAACAAAACTTTATTTCGCAGTTAACAGTGAAGTCGATTGAAGGGCATTGTTGGTCGACCTTAGAAAACGAATTAGCAACCACGACGATTCACAAGGATCTTAATACCAACTTGAAGATAAATATTAAGATTAATACCATTATTATTTACCGGAAACAACAACAACAACAAGCAATAGTTTACATCAAACGTCCTTGAGGTTGCTATTTTCTGAAGTGTCTTTAGTAAAAGTCATCAAAGGGCAGGTCGCTAATTCTTTTAATCTGTGAACTATATATAACAAACGCCGAGTTATGAAGATTTGACGGAAACAGTAGACTTGGTATTAAAATAGACTGACCTCCAAAGTCTTAAACAGAACATCTTCTTTGTCTCACATCTCACAAAAGATCCCAGAAACAAGATAGAATTACTGAAACACTCAGGGAGCTACGGAAATAGGATTTCGAAGAAATTAGCATACAGTCTATATAGTCTCTATAGTCTTTAGACAAGTTTTTAAGCTAAATGAGCTCCTAAGTAGGGCTGCAACTAAAGCTTCTATGTCTCCAAACGGAACTTATCGGAGGCGGAATTGGAAAAATAGTTTCAGAAACAGTATGAATGAAACGACAGAGAGACTCATCTAA
>JASAND010004435.1:0-11394 GCA_030248195.1 Trissonchulus latispiculum
TAAAAAGAAAAATGGCTTGTGGTATATATAAAAAATCACCCAAAAAATATTATGTTGGAGTAGATTTGATGCTTCCAGGTGAAAGAGCGCATCAAATTTTGTCTATTTGGCCAAAAAAACCAAAGTTATATATAATGAATTGGTAACAATTTTTATCGATTTGAAAAGTTCAAAAATTGTGCAGCATCAACCATGATTTCATATATATAATATAAGCAAAATAGCCATTTTTGAAAAATATTCAAAAATGGTCGGTTTTGACTAATTTAAAAAGCTTTTAGGCTTAACCGATGCTTTTTAAGCGTTCTAAACGCATTAAAACCCCCATACTGCTTCAGAAAATTTTTTTGCTGGGTTCTGACCATTTTCTTACCCGAAAAGTGGCGAAATTTTGGGGGTAAAAAATGGTCAGCTGGTGGAGCCCCAATGCAGTAGGGGATGTGGTGCCTTGTGTGTTATAGCAAGGTTCACAAAAAAAAAATCAAAAATCGAATTTTTGCTGGCAATTTCGCAAATGAAGTCCGATCGAAAAACTTTTGGTACGTATGGAACGGTAGTGACCCTCTACATATGGTGCAAATTTCATGCCGGTAGCCCTCGTAGCGTGAGTAATGTGGCGAGGATTTTTTTGTGAACGAATTCACAAAAAATCACTCGTTCACAAAAAAATCACCACCGGATCTGATCTCAGGATATAGCTAGGAAATTTTTCTTTTCATGCATAAATAGAGGATAGTCCATAGTGTTGGTTACGTAAAAAAATTTGGACCCCAAGTTTTTTTGAACAGGCTGAACTTCGAATTATGGTTCTCGGCCCCTGGGTCCAAAGTGGCTACCCAGACCAATGCTTGACCTTTATTATTGATACCAGGAAGCTAGGAATCCACTTATTTTGTGTTCTGTTGCTCTAGTAAGCACAGAACAAACAATTTGGCGGAGTAATTTCGCATTCCGGGAATACCAGAGGACTTGCTCAGGATCACGTGACTCCGGGTCGGGGTCATGTGACTGACCAAAAAATTTTATTTCAAGGTCCCAGAAGCCTAAAAATTCGCCTATATAGGTTTTTCAGTGTAGAATTCAAATTTGGCATTAGTTTTTAGGTAGCCTTTGCCCAGATAAGATCCTGGACCACCCCCTAATCCGAGGGTCCGGGCCGGGTCCATCGGCCGGACCGTCTGCCAGAAGGGGTTGAGGTACCTAAAACATGCTCTATATAGGTTTTCCGGGTGGCTGAGCTCGAATTTGCTATTGTTTTACCCCAGCGGTTGCCCTGTTTTACAAAAAGTTGATAGTGATTTTCTTTTCTTGGAACTTGTTCATAAAAAAAAATCACCCACCGGTGGCGAACCCAGAGGACCTGGCAGGGGAATCCAATATATGGTTGGATAGCCTAGGGGGTTAGGACCATGTCACATGCATAATATGGGGTACCTACTTTCAAAGTCCATTCCGTGAGTACCAGCAAAAAATTTCAATTTTGGTCCGGAGTTGTCCGAGGGTCCGATTTTAGGTGGGTCGACTATTTTGGGCACCCTAGTCGGAGGAGTTGAGCCTCGGCAGCCAAACTTACATATGTTGGGGTTGGGACTTGTGGCTATTACCATACAAAAAATTTTCCGGCTGCGGTTTGTTGTTAGCCGTCTAGGTGGGTGATTTTTTTTTGTGAATTTTCGGGGTGATTTTTTTTGTGAACCTTGCTATAATACTTGGGGCCAATACAAACCCACATGCACAGTATTGGAGCCCGGAGTCTCTCCACGCTAGCAAGAGAAGTTTAGAAATTCCGATATGACCCTTAGCTTCTGGGTTTATTTTAGAGCAAAAATAAGTGGGGGGGGGAGGTCGAAAAGTGGGGGGGGGAATAAAATGGGCCAAAAATGCTAAAAATCCTGTATAAATAGCCTGTTTTCCACATACACTGACTGCTATAAGTATGCTTAAAAGTGTGCAAAAATCAAGTTTTAGCACCAAAAAAGGTGATTTATGATCAAAAATCTGCGGGGCAGCCGGAAAAATTTTGAAAATTTTGACCAAACATCCTAAAAATTTGGCAATTTCTGGGCACCTTAGGGTGAGTGGGGGGGGAAGCACAAAAAAGTGGAATGGGGCCGACTGGGGAGGAGGTGCTCGAGTAGGGGGGGGCAATACTGGGGGGGCGCCCCCCCCGCCCCCCCCCCAGTAAAATAAACCCAGACAACTAAGTTCAAGTAAGTTCGAAAGTCAAAAATCAGGTTTTAGTACCAAAATAGACGATTTTTGACTTCCGGCGGCGCCGGAAAAATTTTGAAAATTTTGATTAAAAATCCTTAAAATTTGGCATTTTCTGGGCACCTTATGTATATATATATACTGAGTGGGGGAAGCCCAAAAATGTGGGGGGAAGGGGTCGAGTGGGGAGGGCGCCCCCCCACTACAGAAAACCCAGGTACCAGCACAAATTTCTATTGCGGTCAGGAATTGTCCGAGGGTTGAATTTCGGGTGGGTCGGCTGTTTTGGGCACCCTAGTCGGAGGAGTTGGCTCGGCTGCCGAACTTATTACGTTAAGATCGGGACTTGCGGCTATACCATGCAAAAAATTTTCCTGCTGCGGCTTGTTGTTAGCCGTCTAGGTGGGTGATTTTTAGTGATGTTTCTGGGTGATTTTTTAAAGTTTCGGGTTGATTTCTGGCTTTTTCTTATACAAAAATTTCTGGGAGGTACCCCCCAGGTTTGGGGGGCACGGATTTCTTGGAGGGGAGAATGCTGAAACATAGCTATTTTTGCTGAGGAGCTAAAATTATGTAGGGTCGCTATCGCGTATATATCGCTATCCGTATCCCATATATGTATATATATATAAATGTATATATATATATATATATATATATATATATATATATATATATATATATATATATAGTATGGCTGTAAAGGCGTCTGCGCGGCCCCCTGGAGACCGTGTTGGCCTGGTGCCAGCTAATTAGAGGTCCGGCAGTGGTAAAAAGGTTACCATCGTAAACAACTCGAGTAGTACTACAAGTATCACCATACTTTTGGTTCAAATTCGAAACTTCAAATTTTTGCACTTGGCAAGTGTTATATAGTTTGCGTTTGGTTTTTTTCTAGGTGAATATCGCCTTTCGGAAGTGCATTTTCTAGCGTAGTGTTGGAACGTTGTGGGCATTTTGGTCCAATACTACTGTTATATGTTGGTAGGCAGCATCCCCCCATGCTACCTTTTTTGGTCATTTTGGCACCTGGCCAATTTTGGCTCTGTGCCAAGGCCCCAAAGTCGGACTTTCGCTATTTTGGCACTTCGGTTGTGGTGGACTTTTTTTCACAAGCTAGCAGCTAGATCGGTTTGGTTTATTTTATTTGAATATTTCGGCCAATTCACACAAAGTAACGAGGGGGATTTTTTAATTTCGCTCTGTAGCTTTGAGGAGATAGGCCCAAACTTTGCAGTATTTCACCTGTTTTGGCGAAAAGTTTCTAAGTCCCACTTTTACTGGAAATGGCCTAAAAGTCACTAAAAATGGCGTTTTGCGGCCTTGGGGTGGTACCTATATCCAGTAAATCGGGGTCGCTGAAAACGATGAGCATACTGCCGATACCGCCCGAAGTGACCACTGGTCAGCATGGCTCCCGTGGTTCCTCGCACAGGGTCAAAGTTGGGAAGACTCACTATAAACAGCGTTTTTCGGCGTTTTGGTTGTGGGCATATGTAGTAAATCGACTACGCTCGTTTCAATGAACATATTGCCGAAACCGACGGAAGTGACCACTGGTCACTACGGCCTTGGGGCCGTATTGACCACTGGTCAAATGGCCTAAAACAGCTTTTTTCGGCGTTTTAGTGGGGGGCATATGTAGTAAATCGACATTGCTCGTTTCAATGAGCATATTGCCGAAACCGATGGAAGTGACCACTGGTCACTGCGGCCTTCGGGCCCTATTGGTCACTGGTCAGATGGCCTAAAACTGCGTTTTTCGGCGTTTTGGTTGGGGGCATATAGTAAATCGACTACGCTCGTTTCAGTGGGCATATTGCCGAAACCAATGGAAGTGACCAGTGGTCACTACGGCCTTGGGGCCGTATTGACCGCTGGTCAAGTGACCTAAAACAGCTTTTTTCGGCGTTTTAGTGGGGGGCATATGTAGTAAATCGACATTGCTCGTTTCAATGAGCATATTGCCGAAACCGATGGAAGTGACCACTGGTCACTGCGGCCTTCGGGCCCTATTGGTCACTGGTCAGATGGCCTAAAACTGCGTTTTTCGGCGTTTTGGTTGGGGGCATATAGTAAATCGACTACGCTCGTTTCAGTGGGCACATTGCCGAAACCAATGGAAGTGACCAGTGGTCACTACGGCTTGGGGCCGTATTGACCGCTGGTCAAGTGGCTAAAACGGCCTTTTTCGGCGTTTTATTGGGGCATATGTAGTAAATCGACATTGCTCGTTTCAATGAGCATATTGCGTAGAGTGCTGTAGTGGGGCGGGGTGGGGACTTAGGCTATTCTGGGCCAAAAATGAACTTTTTCAAGAGTGCTTAAATTTGTGTCAAATGAAAGTCCTAAGCGAACGGAACAATTTTGTTATGGAGCCACCCACCCAAGCTTGCTGCGCCACATGGCGTCATGTGCCTATGAAACTGCTGTCTGTATATATATATATATATATATATACGTTTTCAACGGGAATTTAAAGGATATATATGACACCGCCAACACACACATTTTATCCTCTTTTCTGTGGAGCATTGTTGTTACTTGTATATATACGTATATATATCATAGGAGTCGCGGCAGCGACTCCTATAATATGTGTGAAAAGTGGCTGGAGACAGTGTAAAATAAGCTGCGCAGAAGCTGCGCAAAATCCTGCGCAGATTTCATGCGCAAATTGTAGAGCACGTCGAGTTTAGTATGTCTGTGAAGTTTCAGCCCCGTATCACTTACCGTAAAAAAGTTGCGCCCCGGACCGGTTATGGCGGCGATGGTTTGATGGTTGTATTGTACATAATGTTCGCCGCTTTCACGTGATCTGCAGCGGTGGGCCAACCTAAAGGGCTATGGGGTCTAGTAGTACCCTCTAAAGAATTTAAGAATCACAACTTTTTTTGCGCCGCAGCTGCGCCACAGCGCCGCAGTGGCGCCGCAAAGTCGGCTCATAGCGAAAAGTGACCATTTTTGTGGTCGTCGCTCAGGTCGAGCATTACGAGCTGGAGCTGATTTCTTTTTATATTCAGAAATTACATATATTGAACTAACTAACGGTCCAGGTTGCGTTTCTCTACCACTTCCCTAGCGACCACAGTGGCCCGTCAAAGATGGCGAAAATTCGAAAAATGAAAAATCGAAATTCTATTTGAAATTCAACTTTGAAAGCTCAAATCTTCCATACAATGGTTTTCTGGCACGGAGAATCGATTCCCGCAGTCAGTTTTACCGTCAGACCCACCCACTTTGCTGGGCTGGTTCCACTTTGCCGTCGGGAGGGTCAAGTCGGAAACCGCTTCCTGGAGGTCCATAGTAGGCTCTACCTGGCCTCTCAAAACTTTGCCTATAGGGGTTTTGTGGTGTGCCCAGCTCATTCCCGTATCCCTTTTGCCGTCCGACGTGGCGACGTGTCTATATTACTGGGCTGGTTCTATTTTGCCGTCGGGAGGGTCAAGTCGGAAACCGCTTCCTGGAGGTCCATAGTAGGCTCTACCTGGCCTCTCAAAACTTTGTCTATAGGGGTTTTCTGGTGTGCCCAGCTCATTCCTGGTATTCGTTTTGCCGTCCGACGTACCTATTTTGCTGGGCTGGTTCTACTTTGCCGTTTGAAGGGTCAGTCGGGTGGGAGGCAGGGTTTTTTTGGTCGCCGAACTTTAGGCCAAATGGCCTCAACGACTCAAATTTTTTAGGCCATCAGCCAAAAAATTTAGGCCATCCAAATTTTGTTAATTTCTAGGTTGTGCGTTATTGTACGCATTTTTAAAATTACAGTTATCATATATTCACGCGATGTATATTCAAAAGTCGCTGTTTAACAACAAAAATCGCCATCGTAACTGTTTAACACACTAGAAAAACTACGTTTTTACCTTAAAATTGCAACAATAGAACCTTGTTAGTACATATAGAAATAATAGTGCACGACAGTTTTAATGAATTATATAATGAATTTTTATTGAAAATTAAAACAGGTAGGAGCATACATACGAGTATGAACCAAAGAAAGAAAAAATTAAAGTAATAGAAATAAAGTTAAACTACATACTAAAATAGCATTTCTTCGATGAAATCTTTGTAATAAATGAAATTATAACTTGAATGTGTATTTATAAGTGCAAATAGACAATGTAACTAGCTGGCGGCTGGCGCGCTCCAGAAATACAAGGAAAAATTTATAAATTCGCGCCGAAGGCGCGAAAATTTTTTTAGAGAATTGTTTTTACTTAAAAATCAATAAAATTTATATGGGTTTTCGTCGAAAAATTTAGGCCAAATGGCCTCAACGGCCAAAATTTTTTAGGCCACCGACTCATATATTTAGGCCATGGCCTAAGCTATGGCCTAAAAAAAACCTTGGTGGGAGGGTAAAATGGTCGAAAATAAAGTTTCTCAAAGTGGTCAAATTTGGTATCAAATGAAAGCCCTAAGTGAGCTGAGCAACTTTTGTCATAGAACTGCGTATAGAGGTCGGGGAAAAAAACCAACCCGCAAGTGGTGGGGAAAAAAAACCAACCCCCCGTTTGGGCGATGGGGATGAGCTAGCGGGCTCAAATTTTGCATGCAAGTTGGTAGGTCCCATCCCACCTACCACACCAAATTTGAGCTAAATCGGACCACTTTTGAGCATTTTGTGACATTTTGAAAATTTTGGCATTTTTGACCCCCCAAAAATTCAAAATTTGCCTATTTTTGAAGGCCTGTAAAAAATTTTCCATAGCAGTTAGATAATAACTTTTAATAATAGTTTCTATGAGAACAACATGTGCTCTTTCCAAAAATGTCGGTCTCGCCTTCCTGCGACGCTTGGCAAGCTGCCAACAGAATTTTTACAAAATGGGAAAAAACCAAGGGGTGGGAAAAAAACCAATTTTTGCTTTTGCTGCCAAACTCCCAAAAATGGTTCTTAGTTGCTCAAAAGTCATTCACATAGCAAGTTTAATGCGTTCTTTCACGTGAACAGCTCAAAATTGCATTTGGCCTTGGCAATTTTGTGCTAGCCGGTAAAAACCTCATTTCGGCGGATCGGCTGTTTGGCTCAGCTAAACGGGCCAAAAAGTACTCTGGGACAAAGAAATACGCGAAAAAACACTGAAACAACGTTTATTTTAATTTATTTCATCGAATTTCGAAAGATTTACAAATTTTTGCATTTTAACATAGAAACTGGCAAATTTGATGAAACCTAGCCAGTTGATGCTGCAAATTTTGATGTTTGATTTTCTCACTTATTATAAGGAATATCGCAAAAATAACTGCAGATATGAAGTCAGCGACGCCGATTTTACCTGTCGCATGCATAAAATCGCTAATATGAGTTACCCTGACCGAATACTGGGGTTGGTTTTTTTTCCCACCGGTTGGTTTTTTTTCCCGCCATTGGTTTTTTACCCCGGCTAATTAACCGTTAATTACTAATTAACGACAGGACCTAGAGAGGCGATTTATATACCAAAATGACAGTCTAGACAGGGCTTGATAAGAAAATAATTTGTAGCCGGATTGCTCCACTGGGTAGTTCTGCAGAGTCCAAAAAGTGACTACCTTGGTTTTTTTCCCCGACCTCTATACCCAAAGTGGCTATAGAGTGCTGTGGTGGGGCGGGGTGGGGAGTTAGGCGATTTTGGGTCAAAAATAAAATTTTTCAAAAGTGGTAAAATTTGGTATCAAATGACAGCTTTAAGAGAGCTGAGCAACTTTTGCCATAGAACTGCACACCCAAAGTGGCTGTAGAGTGCTCTGGTGGGGTGGGGTGGGGACTTAGGCGATTTTGGGTCAGAAATAAAATTTTTCAAAAGTGGTCAAATTTGGTATCAAATGAAAGGCCTAAGTGAGCTGAGCAACTTTTGTCATATAACTGCATGCCCAAAGTGGCTTTAGAGTGCTGTGGTGGGGTGGGATGGGGACTTAGGCGATTTTGGGTCAAAAATAAAATTTTTCAAAAAGTCGTCAAATTATGTGTAAAATGAAAGTCCTATGCGAACGGAACAACTTTTGTCATGGAGCCACCCACCCAAACTTGCTGTGCCAAATAACGTCACGTGCCTATGAAACTTTTGTCTTTACTTCTTCAACCAAAATGTAAAGGATATAATATAGACACAGCCAACACACACATATTATCCTCTTTTGTGCGGAGCATTTTTGTTACTTGTATATATATATTGATACCCCGCTGAAGCACAGAAAAACGATTTGGTGGAGTAATTTCGTATCTGGAATGCGCTGAATAGATTTTTCGTGCCGTTGAGCTTGAATTTGGCTGGCATTAGTTTGCCTTAGCAGCTGCCCGGGCTCAGGGAACAAGCTAGAGAGACGCGGCTTGTTGCATAAGAAAGTTTGGGATGGGTAGCGTGTCATAACGAGGGCGATTTTTAATATCTATTTTAATATCGATTAATAATATCGATTTTTAATATAATATCGTTCTGGCGGCCGGCCCAAAGTTGGTCCGGCCGAATAGCCATTTTGGAAAAATTTCTAAGTCCCAACTCCACAGAAAATAGTCAAAAATAGGCCTAAATATGCTGTTTTGGACCTTATAGTGGGACGCATATGAAGGTTATCGGGGTCGCTGAACACGATGAGCATGCTGTACTGTTCTGTACTATCGTGCTGTACTGTTATGCAGCAACCATAGCACTCTGCCTGTAGACTTACTGTAAACGGCTAAACATATGAAACTTGGTGATAATTGTGTCCGTAGTAAGGGGGAACTGTAGCTATGTTAGTTGGTGCACTCTCTAGCTTCCACCGTGCTGTATATATGTGCTGTCCCAAAACACAGCACCGTCGATAACAAGCTATTCATTTGTCACTGGCATTTGAAATTCGGCATATATCATGGGGGTGCTCGGAGAGCCCCCATAATATGAGCTATAAAGGCACTTTGCGGATTTTGAAAAGTGCTAATTAGGCATAACTAATTAACGGGAAGGAATTAAGAGCTAATATTTACATTTTTGAAATCTCCAGGCCAAGAGCTTTCGAATGATGCCAAACTTGCCCGGAAAAAATGAACTTTGAAAAAATCGACTTTCTTTTACGGGTTTGAAAGTAGGGTTTTTTCTCTGTATTCAGCATGATTTTTGTCAATTTTGTGTTAACTCGATTTTTCGAACGGCCCATAGGAAAAATTTTTCTATACTATTTTTTGAATCTAGGCAATGGTACTTAGCAAGTTTATGTTTTTTTCCGAATTTCGATCTGGTTCGATTTTTATAGATGGTCAAAAATGGAAAAAATAGCGTTTTTGGAAACCTTCAAGCTGAAAAATTTCAAGTCCGAAAATTTTAAAATAGTCTAAAAACGGGCAAAAACAGCGTTTTTCGGCCTTGGTGTGGTACCCATATATAGTAAATCGGGGTCGCTGAACACGATGAGCACAGTGCCGACACCGTATCTCGCCTGGTTCATCTGGTTCAACTGGTTCAAAGTTGAACCAGTTCCTGGTTCAAGCTAGCTAGAAGGCTGAAATCTTGCATACAAAGGTTATTAGGCATGGGGAATTCACTGGTGGTGTTACTTTGGCGATCCGACCCATGGCTGGCCAGATCTGGTTCAACTGGTTCAAAATTGAACCAGTTCCTGGTTCAAGCTACTGGAGATAGTTGGAAGGCTGAAATTTTGCATACAAAGGTTATTGGGCATGAGGAATTCACTGGTGGTGTAACTTTGGTGATCCGAATGGCATGCACTGGTGGTCTGGCCAGATCTGGTTCAACTGGTTCAAAGTTGAACCAGGTCCTGGTTCAAGCAACTGGAGATAGCTAGAAGGCTGAGATTTTGCATACAAAGGTTATTGGGCATGGGGAATTCACTGGTGGTGTAACTTTGGTGATCCAACCCATGGCTGGCCAGATCTGGTTCAACTGGTTCAAAGTTGAACCAGGTCCTGGTTCAGGCAACTGGAGATAGCTAGAAGGCTGAGATTTTGCATACAATGGTTATTGGGCATGGGGAATTCACTGGTGGTGTAACTTTGGTGATCCGACCCATGGCTGGCCAGATCTGGTTCAACTGGTTCAAAATTGAACCAGTTCCTGGTTCAAGCTACTGGAGATAGTTGGAAGGCTGAAATTTTGCATACAAAGGTTATTGGGCATGGGGAATTCACTGGTGGTGTTACTTTGGTGATCCGACCCATGGCTGGCCAGATCTGGTTCAACTGGTTCAAAATTGAACCAGTTCCTGGTTCAAGCTACTGGAGATAGTTGGAAGGCTGAAATTTTTCATACAAAGGTTATTGGGCATGGGGAATTCACAGGTGGTGTTACTTTGGTGATCCGATCCATGGCTGGCCAGATCTGGTTCAACTGGTTCAAAGTTGAACCAGGTCCTGGTTCAAGCAACTGGAGATAGCTAGAAGGCGGAAATTTTGCATACAAAGGTTATTGGGCATGGGGAATTCACTGGTGGTGTAACTTTGGTGATCCAAACCATGGCTGGCCAGATCTGGTTCAACTGGTTCAAAGTTGAACCAGGTCCTGGTTCAAGCAACTGGAGATAGTTGGAAGGCTGAAATTTTGCATACAAAGGTTATTGGGTATGGGGAATTCACTGGTGGTGTAACTTTGGTGATCCAACCCATGGCTGACCAGATCTGGTTCAACTGGTTCAAAGTTGAACCAGGTCCTGGTTCAAGCAACTGGAGATAGCTAGAAGGCTGAAATTTTGCATACAAAGGTTATTGGGCATGGGAAATTTACTGGTGGTGTTACTTTGGTGATCCAACCCATGGCTGGCCAGATCTGGTTCAACTGGTTCAAAATTGAACCAGTTCCTGGTTCAAGCTACTGGAGATATTTGGAAGGCTGAAATTTTGCATACAAAGGTTATTGGGCATGGGGAATTCACTGGTGGTGTAACTTTGGTGATCCGACCCATGGCTGGCCAGATCTGGTTCAACTGGTTCAAAGTTGAACCAGGTCCTGGTTCAAGCTACTGGAGATAGTTGGAAGGCTGAAATTTTGCATACAAAGGTTATTGGGCATGGGGAATTCACTGGTGGTGTTACTTTGGCGATCCGACCCATGGCTGGCCAGATCTGGTTCAACTGGTTCAATGTTAAACAGTTGAACCAGGTCCTGGTTCAAGTTACTGGAGATAGCTGAAAGGCTGAAATCTTGCATACAAAGGTTATTGGGCATTGGGACTTCACTGGTGGTGCTACTTCGCTGATCTAACCCATGG
>JASAND010004437.1:0-39487 GCA_030248195.1 Trissonchulus latispiculum
AGTTACGTATTGCTAGTGGGGCCCCAGGGGGCAAACTGTAGCCTGGTTCACCTATGATATTTGGCCATTTGGGGCATAGGTGTAAGATGGGGGGGGGGGGGGGGGGGGGGGGGGGTAGACCCCCCAGCCCTTATTTCAACCCTCCCCCAAAACTCCCCAACCGGGGGGGGGGAGTCTTGCGCTGAAGGCGCGAAAAATTGGTCAAATTTTTGGGTATTTTTAGGGGTAAATTTTGCAAAAAAATTTTCAAAAATCCAAATTTTTGGCATAAAGTGTTTCTTATTGCGAGAAATACACGTTTTTGCCGGTATTATGGACTTTCTGACTCAATATTGACCTTATTTTGGACATAGAAACATGTTGGCAAACAAGTTTGCGAGTCTAAAACTGCTGTCTTATGATAAAATTACTTCATGGTTGAATGTTTTTTGAAATTAGAAACGGCTAAAAATGCTAGCTTTGGGGGTGGGGTCTGCCTCATAGGTGTAACGGGGATTTGGGTTGGGGGGGCCCCCCTCCATAGTTTCCCTGGAACTTTGGGTCTCGGGGGGGGGGGGGTAAATATTGGCCGACCTCCGAAAGGTGATGGGGGGTACCCCCCCCCTCAACCCCCCCCCAGAATTCGGACCTCAGAAATTTCGAAAAATGGCCAAAAAATGCAAAATTTTCTGTAATTTAGCCCTTTTTTCATCAAAATAAGGCTTGTTCTTAACGTTTTAGGTGTTTTTGCACCGTTTTAAAGCGATTTTAAGTCAAAATTTTCGAAACATTTTTCAAAAAAATGACCATTTTTCGGCCAAATTTTGCTAACTTTTTGGGTCCAAAAATCGTTGGAGGGGGTTCGGGGGGTAGCCAAAAGTTGGGGGGAGGGTAAGTCAAAAAATCTGGGGGGGGGGTATATAAATTTGGTCAAAATTTTGGGGGGGGATACCCCCCCCCCCACCCCCCCCCCCCCCAAAGGAAACTATGGCCCCCTCCCCCGGAATTTAGACCCCCCCCCAACCAAACCCTCCCCAAACCTCCCCCAAAAAAATTTTTCTATTTTTATGTCAAAAATCGCATTTTCAGCCATTGCTAATGCCAAAAAACATTTAACTATGAAGTAATTTTGACATTAGACAGGGGTTTTAAACTCGAAAACTTGATTGCCAACATGATTCTAAGTCTAAAATAAGGTCAATATTGAGCCAGAAAGTCCATAAAACCGTTAAAAACGTGTATTTCTCGCAATAATAAACACTTTAAGCCAAAAATTTGGACTTTTTTGAAAAATTTTGCAGAATTTACCCTAAAAATACCCAATTTTTGGCCAATTTTTCGCGCCTTCGGCGCGACTACCCCCCCCCCCCTGGCCGGGGCCGGGGGCCCCCAAAATTTTTGGGGGGGGGTTTGTAAAAATGGCTGGGGGGGTTACCCCCCCCCCCCAACCCCCGCCCCCCCAATTATATACACCTATGGTCTGCCTCCAAAATTTGGAGGGTGGGGTCGGCACTTTTCCATTTGGGGGGAGGGGTTCCCCCACCCCAGGGTTGGGCGAGACCGAGATTTCACCGAGACCGAGACCGAGAACGAGACCGAGACCAGGGTACCGAGACCGAGACCGAGACTGGCCAAGTCTCGGTTTTTGGGCGAGACCGAGACCGAGACTAGCAATTTTTTGCTTAAACTTATTTTCTTCCAGTTTTTGAGGCTTAGATCTAGTATTAGGGGCTTTAACACATAAACATACGGTTTCCGCACCTCGTTAGTCAATTTTCGTAACATTGATTTAATATTTTTGCCGAAATTAGATGTTTTCAAAAAATTTCCGGTCTCGGTCCGAGACCGAGACTTTTGGGTGAGCGAGACCGAGACCGAGACTGGCCAAGTCTCGGCTTTTGGGCGAGACCGAGACCGAGACCGAGACCGAGACTCCCAACCCTGCCCCACCCCCCCCCCCAGGTACACCTATGCCTCACAGGTCTTAAAAATTGTCGTAGCGGGATTCTGACACTTCCTGTGTAAAATTCAACTCTTTTTTAGTTAGTATGAACATAATCCAAATTTTAAGGGGGTCTCTGAGTAATTAGTAAAAATTGGGAATTTTTAACGTTTTTGACAAAAAATTAGTATATATAGCTGGGGTTTTTCTAGGCAAAAATAAGTGGGGGGGGGGGACGAGGGGGGGGGACGCGCCCCCCCCCACTAATGGGTGATGGGGAGGTCCACAAGTGGGGGGAAATAAAATGGGCTAAAAATGTCAAAAATACAGTATAAAAAGCCTGTTTTCTACATATACTGCTATAGCTAAGCTTAAAAGTGCTCAAAAATTGAGTTTTAGCGCCCAAATAGACCATTTTTGACGAAAAAATTCCGGCGAAGCCGGAAAATTTTTGAAAATTTTGACCAAAAATCCTAAAAATTTGACATTTTCTGGGCACTCTAGGTTGAGTGGGGGGGAAGCCCAAAGAAGTGGGGGGGAACGAGTGGGGGGGGAGGGGTCGAGTGGGGGGAAACCCAAAAAGTGAGGTGGGGGCGCCCCCCACCCCCCCCCCCAGTAAAAAAACCCCAGTATATATAGCCATGGGGTGAAAAAACCCACCCCCTTTTTTGGGGAAAAACCCACCCGCCTCCTGGGTCACGGATTGGAGCTAGGCATAGGTGTACCTGGGGGGGTGGTGGGGGGAACCCCTCCCCCCAAATGGAAAAGTGCCGACCCCACCCTCGACATTTCAGAGGCAGACCCCACCCCAAATGGCCAAATCCCAGACCCCACCCACCCAAATTTGCCAGACCCCACCCTCAAAATTTTGAAAATTTTGCCTCAAAATTATATAGTAAAAATTTGAAATTTTTCGAAAAAATCCAATTTTTTTTCGAACAAATGAGCAAAACTGAAGAAATATTGTTGATCTTTAGTTGGAAATGACGCTTTTTTAGCAAATTTGCGAATTTTTTCTAAATTTTTGGCTAAAAATTTTTTACCCCCCCCCCCCCAGCTGGCTTTTTCCTAGGCTAAAATTTCTGGGGGGCGGTCCCCCCCACAGGTCTGGAGGGGCACGGATTTCTGGGGGGGGGGAGAAAAGTTTTTCGAAAAATGCTTAAAAAATAGCTATTTTTTGCTACTGAGCTAAAATCCTAAATTTAAGCTTAAAATAGCTAAAAAATGCTTAAAAATGTCTAAAAATCCGGCGAAGCCGGAATAATTTTTCAAAATTTACCCTCAAAACCCTATTTTTCCGGGCACTTAAAAGTTCTGGGGGGGGAAGGCCCGAATCCTGTGGGGCGGCGATTCTGGGGGGGGGCGACCCAAGTCTGGGGGGGGAACGAAATTCTGGGGGGGCCGCCCCCCACCCCTCCCCCTGTAGGAAAAAGCCAGCCCAAATTCGATTTTTCCGGACCCCACCCCACCTCAAAACGGCTGACCCCACCCACCCTAATTTCGGCTACCCCCTCCCCCAACATTTTCTCAAGGTACACCTATGGATGGAGCTAGGAGCTCCAAAACATACCAGCAGAAAGCGCGACTCTTTCTAAACTATGTGTGCAAAGATCAAGTCATTTGGATCACTCCTGCTCATTTTTTGACATTTTAAAAATGACACCTACTTTTTGGTCCAACCTTCCAAAAACTTGCCAAAAGTTTGGACCGATGTAACTTTTGACTGGGTTGGGCTAGAAAAGTTTTGCAAATATCTGCAATGATGGCAACTCTTCCCCTTTGCACACAGCAAAAATTAGACCGATCCAATGCACCGTTGGTCTGGCACATAGCCAAACATGGCGGGGAAAAAACCCACTTGGGGGGAAAAGCCACCCAAATTTTTTTGAAAATTTTTTTACCAACTCAACAGGGAAACAATTCGTGGTTATAGTACGGTATTATCGAGGACGCTGCGTCACCCTATGCTGTCAGATTTGGGCAATTTTGAACACCTGGGCAGCTAGAGGCAAAAACCTCAAGTGCAATTTCGCTCCTGGAGGACCAAACAGAGGTCTAATAGTGACTTCTAATAGCCAATTGTACGTCAAAAACCATTCTCTACACGTTAGAATAATAAGTTTTATCAAATTGCGGCGTTTTTAGCATTTTCCAAAAATTGCCCTATGTTTATGTGTTAAACTTTATGAAACCTGTCCATTTGATGCTGCATTTTCAATGGCACATGAGATCTCAAAAAAGCTACCTATCTCGGATTTTTTGATTCATACTAACTAAAAATGAGTTGAATTTTACACAGGAAGTGTCAGAATCGCACTACGACAATTTTTAAGACCTGTGAGGGGTGGGTTTATTTCCCCCATTTGGGTTTTCCCCCATTGGGTTTTCCCCCCGCTACTTTTTACATTATACCGGCCTAACGGTGTATGAGTGAAAATGGTCGAATGACCGTGTAAAACAAGGCTGCGCAGAAGCAGCGCAGATTCCTGCGCAGATCCTGCGCAGATTATGTGCGCAAAAAATTGTACGTGTCGAGTTTGGTGTGTTCCTGAAGTTTCATCCCCGTACCACTTTCCGTTAAAAAGTTATGCCAAAAATCGCTTACGAGAGTGATTTTTTTCCGGTTTCTCGCTTTTGATGTCTCATAAGGCGGTTTTGTAGCTTGAATAACTACAGATAGAAAAATTTTTGCCTATAAAACCCATATATATATATATTCTTGTAGTACAAATCAAAAATAAGAAAATAAGCTAGTTTATATGCCTCCCAGAGCCGGAAAAAATTTTTGGCTGGGGGCCAAAGTCGGCCAAAACGCTAAAATGGCCAAAAAGTATGCTTCAAAGGCGCCTTAATAAGTCAGATTGGGCTATATATGGGGTAATACTGACTATATGGTTAAACAGTACACATATCGGGGTCGTTCAAATGCTATATGATTTTCCGTCTCTGTGCGTAATTTTTCGGTACTGGCCGGCCAAAGTTGGTGAATTTTGGTTACAACTTTGAACTTAGTTTTTTCGCTTATTTTGCGACCTGGAAGAATCAAATCTTGCGTGCAAAGGTTTTTGCAGGTCGGTAAGGGGTCAGGTGGTCCAAAATAAAATTTTTCAAAAGTGGTCAAATTTGGTACCAAATGAAAGCCCTAAGTGAGCTGAGCAACTTTTGTCCTACAATTGCATGCTCAAAGTGGCTGTGGAGTGCTGTGGTGGGGTGGGGTGGGGACTTAGGCGATTTTCGGTCAAAAATGAAATTTTCCAAAAGTGGTCAAATTGGTATCAAATGAAAGCCCTCAGCGAGCTGAGCAACTTTTGTCATAGAACTGCATGCTCAAAGTGACTATAGAGTGCTGTGGTGGGGTGGGGACTTGGCGATTTTCGGTCAAAAATGAAATTTTCCAAAAGTGGTCAAATTGGTATCAAATGAAAGCCCTAAGCGAGCTGAGCAACTTTTGTCATAGAACTGCATGCTCAAAGTGGTTGTGGAGTGCTGTGATTGGCTTGCTTGCTACTGTTGAAAGATATCTATACATATATATATACCTTCATGAGCATACATATATAAAATAATAGAAAACAAGAACAAAAAGTGCTCCTTCGTCGCATGTAAAATACATATGAGTCTTCGTAGGCAGGTTGTCCTCCCCCACGTGTTCCCCTACAAATACCAATAACATTAAATAGTAAATAAAAACAAATAAAAAATAAATGCACATCTAGATTGTATAAGTATATACAAAATGCGTTTGATGAGATTATTTCGGAAAGGTAGGGGACAAGAATGGAAAAAGTACTGAGCATACAAAATATATATATACAAGAACCAAAAATGCTCCTTCGTCGCATGTAAAATACATATGAGTACTCTCAGGCAGGTTGTACAAGCACGGAAACTAGCCTGTAAAATGCATATGAGTGGCGGGGAGGTTGTAAATTAAGGAAAACAAGTTGCAACCGCTTAACATATGAGACTGTCCTACAACGAGGCTCATATTGGCGTCACAGTGCATTCCACATTAAAGCCTCATTAAAGAACCTCAGCTTCATCCTCATTACGGAAAAATGAATAGACGTTGTGGCCCATAAGAAATGGACTGAAGTGAACTACGACTGCTCAAGCTGAACTGTACATGCAACCTGATGTTTCCTGAAACACTATGGCACACCTCTTAATGCATTCTCGAAACACTTTCACATTATACACACGCAGAATGCGTTCCCACTTGGCTGTGAGTCAGAGCGCCTCATGGCGTACCGTATTGAGCATATGCACACTATAATGACTGATCAACATTATATATATGAAGGATAATTTGTAATGAAAAGCTTTATGCAGTATGTATCATAGGGGTCGCGGTAGCGACCCCTATAATATGAGTGAAAATGGTCGAATGACCGTGTAAAACAAGGCTGCGCAGAAGCTGCGCAGATTCCTGCGCAGATCCTGCGCAGATTATGTGCGCAAAAAATTTTACGTGTCGAGTTTAGTATGTGTGCGAAGTTTCATCCCCGTACCACTTTCCGTTAAAAAGTTATGCCAAAAATCGCTTACGAGAGTGATGTTTTTTCCGGTTTCTCGCTTTTGATGTCTCATAAGGGGGTTTTGTAGCTTGAATAACTACAGATAGAAAAATTTTTGCCTATGAAACCCATATATATTCTTGTAGTACAAATCAAAAATAAGAAAATAAGCTAGTTTACTAGCTAGTACCGGTACCACACATATATAATGAAAAGAAGCTAGGTAAAACCTGTACTAATTTAATTAATAGACTTTATAAAGCACACGTATGTGTTTATTTAAGGTTTCCTGCTAATTTTTATAAAAATATTCAATTTTGAAGAATGGGTTTTCCCCGCCGATGGGTTTTTTCCCGCCAACTCTAGGTCACCACCAGGTCGAACCGGAGGGATCAGAGCAGTATGGCATATACCATTGTGAAAAGCAATACCCTACATGTACACATAATCCGTTGTGGTCTAGGTCTTTCCAGTAGTTCAGGGTGGCCCGGCAAACTTTGTCAAATTTTGGCACTTGCATGTTGTACCAAAATTTTCAAAAATTTCAAAGTCTGAAAAAGTTTGCAAGGAAGTAGCAGGGGCTACAATAATACACCCTCTAGGGTAGTTTTGGACGTTCTTCAAGATAGGCTATTATAGCTCATACGGGTAGCCCACTCTGGGAGTGGTTTTTTCCCGCATAATAAAATGGTTTTTCCCCGCACGACTATATACATATATTCCTTTCATTTGGTCCAGAATTCCTTGAAAAACGACCAGTAGAAAATATGTCGTCTCAACTACTATTTTCTGAAATTGTTTAATGAAGAAACAAGCTCCGTATTTTGAAAAGCTCCGCATTTTGAAATAAATGTAAATTTTGCTGATGCTGCCAATTTCGTTTGATTTTTTAGTTTGACCCATACTGGGTCGCCAAGTTCGATGACAAAGTTCTAGCCAAAAAATCTAGCTAAAAACTTACCAGAAATCTAGCCCTAAAGAAGTTCCAGCCAAAATCCGAAAATGAGGATTTCCCCTATGCCTACGTATGAATGGCCGTTGATTTCTCCACGAGGATAAACGCAAACCCTGAAAAATGGTAATTGGCAATTGTCTCAAAAATGCGTGTGCAGCTTTCCGATTGCTTCCATGTGTTCAGAGAAGTCCGTGCTTAAAACAGCCCTGTTGACATTTTCAATATTTCTCATTTTCGCTCATTTTTTCCCTCAGTGATCACGCAGAGTTGATGCAGGAAGCTTCCGCTGGGCACAACACACGTTGAATTGGACTGCAGCGAATGCAGGCCATACCTGAGCCACTGACCTCCGCTGTTGAAGCTGTCAGAGTTCAGCCATCTTTGATTTGACTTTTGAACAGTTTTTGACTCTGAAAATCCATCGAGACTTTAAACTCACCTGTAAGCGAGCTATCGACGCGTACATTATATACTTGACCAACTGATGTTTCATACATGTCTTTAATTATTTCCACCAAAACGGAGGAGATGCCAACGTGAGAGAGAAGAGTCCACAAGCAGCCGAGATCTATACTATCAAATGCTGTCTTGAAATCCAAGAAGGCAATCTTTTTTATGGATCTTCCTACGGTGCAGCAAAACAACCCGCTCTCTTTCGAATGGCACCGTCAAAATTGTTCTGGCATGCTTCCAGCGAAAATCCGGGTGGTTTTTTTCCCGCATTGGGTTTTCCCGACACGAAAAGCCTTTCTTCATAGAGACAGGGCCTAGAGAGACAAACTATATATACTTCATTCGAAAGGTTAGGGTAAGGTAAAAGGTACAGGTTTACCCCAGGAGATATCTCCGTCCTGCCACAGGACATGGGGTGCCGGTGCTCATCCCCGGATTCTCAGCTGTGAGCCAGGAGTGTCACCTCAAATGATGACTGCATCCGTGAAAGGGGAGCCGGCCCTTCTACACAGACTCCTGTTTCCTTCCTACCGTAGTGGTACCCATTTACCGACCAGTTAAGGATGGATAGCTGGGTTGGCTAGAGTCGAGAAAGCTTTGTGGCTTCTGGGGATCGAACCACCGACCGTAAGATCGGAACTTCTGACCAACGTTCATCTCGAAAGCTTAGGGCAAACCCTAATTAAATATAGTATCAAAGTCGTGCTAGCCCTAACCAGTCGAAAGTTCTGGTCCAAGAAAAAAAGTGGGTTTTCCCCCGCTTGACTATATATCGTGAACAAAAGAATGCAATGGCAACAAGTGATGCAGTAATCGGCATTTTTAAAATAACCGTCTTCCGGAAAAAAGCAAGTCATATAAGTTCCAGTAAAATCAGCATTTGGTTGTACTTCAAGTGGGCTAGCCTAGACCATCTTTTTCCCCCCACAAGTGGGGGGGGAAAAGATGGGGTGGGGAAAAAAGATGGCACCAAATTTCGTTCCTTTATCACCATAACAGCATATAAATGACATTTAAAGGCATAATACGCAATATCTACCTCCAAAAATTCGTTGCCAGCAGCCAGGCTTAATCTTATCCATCAGGTAAGCCAAACTTAATAATGGACCAACACTGCTAGGAAATTAAGATTTTTTGTCTGGAAAACCTTATTTGCTCCTGTAATTTATAAATAAATCGTCTTCTGTGTTAACTTGCAATGATAAAATACACATTTTGCATTATTAACCTGCCAGAAATTGTGGGTTTTAGTTATTATGGGTGGCAAAATCGCACAAAAGTGTTCAGGGCCGCTGTGTTTTTTGTTTGCGAAAAAACTGCGAAGTTCCGCACTTTTTTTGAAAATTCCGCAACTTTTTTCGGAGCTCTGCGTTAAGTTCCGCAAACATTTTTGGCCATGAGTAGAAATTTTCAGATGTCACAGATGAAAAATGAACGTGTTTCAGAATATATATACTTTTTGAAGCAAATTTTCAGAAAATTTTCGCGTCTTCGGCGCGTATATTTCTACATATCTACGTAGGCACCTTTCAATCTTAGCCAAGTTAGAATGCCTTGTGACAGCTATGGAGTGAAATTCTTTTAGCGTTGAAAAATTTGCCAATCCATAATTTTCAACGGTTATAGCCTTTTAGCAGTTAGCCTTTAGCTTAGATTGTATGTAGGATTATACGGACTGCCGAAACTAAACTTTTGACTACGGATTTCCGCTACGGATTTGCCTCGGTTTTCCTGGAGAGGGGTCAATGCGTTTCGGCGCATTGATCTGGCGGCGAGCTTCCGCCACCAGGAGGGTCTTGCTTATGCGAATGCAAGGACGCCATATTGATATCGGGCAGTATGGTATCCGGCCAATGAAGACAAACTGAGGCTGGGCCCTGACAGCGGCTCCTTACGCCTGTAGCCAGGGGTCTCAATGAGGTCTCTGGCTACTTACGGTGTAGGCCCCACTATGCACTGAAGCCCACCAGTACATATATAGTGTTATCCCGGTAAGACAGGCTTCGGTGATTGTGGTCCCTGATAATCACTGAACCTCTCTTACGTTCCCGATCCCCAACTCTCCCCCTCACTCTGGGCCAAAATTATCTATATAATGGGAGGAGGGGAACCAAAGTTCCGTGCCAGAGGCACGAATCAATCAAAATATGGGAGGGTCCTGTGCCTGTCCCCCAGCGCTATTGGGCTCTTATACCCATTGGACAAACGACCCCAGCTCCCGGGGGGATTCTCTTAGGCTTGTAGGAAAATTTTGAGCTTTCAGCTCGAATTGTGGGCTTTAGTCGTGGGGGTGTGATTATGGTTCCACTCTGCAAAATTCAAAACTCTCCCGTCCCTCCTGTGCATATTACAGACATATAGGAGCAGATAGGGCATATGTATCACTGCTGACGAAGATTACAGACCGGAAAAGAACCAGTGGAGAACTAGTTGATAGCCTGATACCACGCCTTTTCTATGGTAAAAGGCACCGGACAGACCTTGGGTTACCCATCATATTTGCTTACACTACCACAGGAGTCAGGAAATAGGTAAAACCCGACCAGTCAGCAGGGACAGGATGCCAGACCCTGCTGACAACAACATCACTTGCTTCAGGTATGCCAACCCGCTATCTGGTGACACCTTCGAGGATGAGTAAGGACGGTCGGAGGTCGACCAGGACAGGTCAGTACCGCCTCAGTGGGGTGACCACACCGGTACACCTCACTAGGTGCCAATGTTTAGCCTTCTGTGCTGACTTCAATGGTTTGTCCAGCTTGCCGGCACATAAAAGTGTGGGGGTGACTCTCTGGTATATATAAAGCTTCCTACATCCAATGTGGATAACCCCGACGCAGTCGGAGTTATTCACCTTGGTTGTCTCTATGGAGAGGCCTCGCGACAGCTCACCAGCTAGCGGGCGGGAAGTGAATTCTACCTACCTACCTACCTGCCTCGGTTTTACAAAATTTTCTCAGCTTCTGGTGGCTCCGCCTCCAGACCCCCGCGTCTCTCTTCACTATTAAGTTTATATATATATATATACTTGTAAAAACATATATATATACTTACACATGCTTCAACTCTCGAAAAATAGTTATAACTTGGTTAATACTACGCGTTAAATGTTAAAAATGTGTTTAAATACACCCAACTGAACATCATTATATAGTTAGTTATTTTTAAAAATACAAAAAATAAGAATTTCGCAATTTTTTTGCGAAATTCCGCAAAAAATTTTGGAGGACTGCGTAAAAGTTCGCAAAAAGTTTCGACAAAAAACACAGTTCGGGGGTCATCCATTTCGGGTGTAGTCTTCTGCAGATCCACACTTATGAAACTCACTGGAATACCCACAGTTCATAATATCACAAAAATGTTGTTTATGGACCTTAATTTTCTTGTTATCCGCATGATTTGCCCCCCTGGGAATATTTGCCAACATTCCTCCACAGGGGAAGGTCATATGGCGCTTTTCGGCAGCGGAAGGTCAATTGGGAGGTATAACAGTTCTAATGAGTAAACAATTAGTCGTTATTTTTGCTTAAATCAAAAAAACTAAACTGCGTTGAAAACACACTGTTGTTTTCCCCCTCTGGTGGAAAAGTGTGGGGGGGAAAGATGGTCACTATTTCTCAACCGTGTGACCTAGCGAAAATCCGACTAGCCCACGTTATAGAGCACATCCACAAACCCCTTCATGCACAAAATGGCTCCTGTAGCTATTACCAGTAAGTTGGCATAATCTTAGAAAATTTGAAAAAATGCTTAGGGTTTTGGACAATTTTTGGGTGTTAACTTCGGACCCATGCCACGCGAAGGCTCAATCGACAGGAACGGTTATTTGTATTATCGTCCTTGATCTGGCAAAAGGACCTAACTAGACCAAACGGTCGAAATGGCGTTTTTTGCATATTTAGGTTTCTTTATGTGCTCTATTTAATCTGGCAAAAGGACGTATCTGTACGAGCTAAAACGAAGAAGTTAAGGCCATTTGTCATTCGGCACTATGTTCAGAAATGGTGATTATATCTGTAACAATCTCAAACTGCAGTACTGCTGCAGATTATGTGGGTGCAACAAGCCGCTAAGTATCTACCTGATACGTTTTCGTTAAACGAGGAAGTGTGCATATACTTAATTACACAATATGTGACTTATTGGCAGCACAGACTACAATTTGTATACTTAAGAACACATAACCGAACGTTATGCAGAGAGCGGGCTTAATCATGTAATAGTGAGCTATTTGTTACAATTTGCTTAGGTATATTGTCTTACGTTGTCACTCATCTGTAAAATATGTGGAAAACCAGCGCCATTTGACTTATTTACTTCCTCTAGAAAACTGGTGGTTGGAACTGGGTCACTCCGCTGATTTGTTGGTACGAAAATATCGGATTCCGGGTCCTAGAGTTTGCTTAGGTTGTCAAAAGACTAATTGTAACAGATTAGCGATGTATATGCTTAATTTAGACCAGTTGGAAGGAATCTAGGTTGCAAATATATACGTTTTTTTGCAGAACAGGTATTCGTATAGCGACTAGATCTGCTACTGCTGAGTGCTGATTGACTAAGAGTCACCAAAGTATTACTACAATATGCTACTTTTACCTGATTTTGGTTAAAGCTCTTTATCAAGAGTCCATACTGATGGGACGGAACTTAGATCAAAGAATTCGCATGTTTCGTAACCCTTATGAAACTGTATTCAGCTTGCTTGAGAATTCTATAATTGTTGAGACTTAACAATACGTAATCACACATTATTAAGTATCTGAGCATTGCTGAATGCATATATGTGGTGCCCTACACTGTTCGTGCACTAGTTTTGCAAATCAGTGCCTAATGTTTACTTGTGGATTCGCCCTTCATTCAAAAGGGTTTCATTTAAATCTGCTTCATCATTAATGAAAGTAATTTAACCGAATACATGACTAGTGTGCGGTTCATTCGTTTCCTGTTAAAAGGGTGCCCAGAAGTGTGTTAACGTAACTTGAGTCTAAAATCGTAACACTCGTGGCCATAGTCCTAAATCTGGCCAGCCATTTGCAAGCAACTGCAGATTGCGGGTTCCGTCACTTAGACACTATGTTCTAACGGCTGAACTATCGAGTATTTTAAGGATAATCCTGCTTAGTATTTGAGCTTTGTCATAACTGACGCTTTAGAATATCCTCTCACTTACACTAAAACTTATATATACATAAGTGAACTTGATGCTTACATAACTTTCGTATTATATTTTGAAAAGAAGCTGACCGTACAGTATATATATATACTCACACACTTGCGCTTCGTTCATCCCCTTCATCCCCGATCCTTTCGTTACTTTTTTCTTAAGCGCTTGCACTTATTTCCGTTATTGCGCATTCACACAACAGTTACGCATTCACACAATAAATACCTGCTAATGAAATCCTAGTTAATTAACTAAATGTGACCTGAACTAAATGAACATCGTGTGCGTGCATTTTTGAACCTAGTGTTCGAAGTTTGCAAATATTGAATGAAATTTTTGTCAGCATTTTAGTGAACGTTTAGAACTTAGAAGTTTAGACTTTGAATTTTAGAATTTAGATACTGAATTTTATAATTTTGTTTGTCATTTTTGAAAACCATGATGAGTAATTGTTGCTGGGACAATTTCTTACTAACAACTAAAAAATTAAACTATCGCGAACCGCTAAGGACAGCCATGCTATTTAGCATTTAATTCTTGGGAAGTCGGCAATTCCCATATGAAATAACTTAATGATTAGTTGTTAAAAAGTGATTCGAATTTTTAAGACCTAATAGTTTTAGAACCGACCTAACGATAAAAATAAGACAATTATACAACATTAATTTTTTAATTCTAAAAGCGCTTTGTTTGACAAATATGAGCCGGCAATCCCTGATTGCCGGCTAGTGTGGAGGATAGTTTCCAAATTATCTCAGGTACAACTTGAGGTCATAATTAAGGGACCTCCTAACTAAGCTCAAGGGTGGGTCCCCACTCAATTTCCCATTCAGTTATACAATAGAATTCTTAAGGCGAATAAAAATTAAAAGAAAAACTGATTGCCCACGAGGGGTCACTTAATAACAAAAAGGACAATTTAAATTATAATTTTAAAACCAAGTTGGCCGCCTTTTTGATTAAAAAACCGGGCCCGAGGGCCGACAAAATACAATTTAAAAGTACTCCTAAAGCGGCCAAAAAGAGGACATAATTTTATTATACGACAAAAGGCCTAGAGGCCAGACAAAATGTCGAAAGTAGGCCAAAAGGACCTCCTAAAAATGGATAATTGCGTGTCTAAAGTATGTGTTGGCCGAGTATAGAAGACTCGTGTGGCCCTAAATCGTGCGGTGTTGGCTCAGTCCATCTCCTCTGACCTGTGCGGGTCAGAGGAGGTCCTAACTCGAGTTCCTATGGGGGAGAAATGCGTTGGGGATTCTCCGGCCAAAACGCTGGCACACCAGGAGAGCGCATTTTCAGAGGGGATACACGGCCGCTCTCGGCCGGAGCTGAAGCAAACACTAACTGAAATTTTGAAATTTCTAGTGAGCTGACAGGAGGCTGACAGCTCACTGACCTTACGACTGTTGTCGGTGTTTCTTTGAAAGCAGGATTTCAGAATCTTCTGGAAATCCTCTTTGTAAATTGGAGACCCGGCGCAGGCTGTTTGCACGCCTGTTCCGGCGAGACGGAGATTAATGTCCGTTTGGAGTTATGGCCCTTTAACTGACCCCTTGTTTGATGAATTTCCCAAGCTGAATTTTCGCGAAACTTTGTAGATTTTTCTTTAACACGTAAGTGCATCAACGGGGTAATTTTACGAAATTGACTTAATTTTCCTAATTATTAAGCAAATTGTATCATTCATTAACAACTAAAAATTAATTAGTAATAAGCTACGTACCTAGCTATATATATATACCTAACTACTTTTTGTCCTAATTTTATTTACCAGGAGGCAGTCGGCCCCCTTTAACCCGCTAAGAGGTCAAAATTACACTCTCTTTTCTTCTTTTCCTTTCTGTTGACCCTAGCCCAACAAAGAACACAGGTGAGGGTCCTCAGGAAGAAAGAGACTACAATGTACCCAGGCTTCAGAGAGAAAGAAGGCTTTGACTTAAGTCAAAGCCGAAAAGGAAAAAAGACAAACTTTTAGAAATAAGCCTTGTGAAATTTGTGAAATAAGGTTACGAAATTAACGGTAATCTGATAAAAATATTTTCTTTCCATAACTCCCTTAGTTTTGAGAGTTGAGATGTCGGGTTTTCAGTTTCAGAATCAGGAGAATACTGCCTTTCTGATAAAGCTAAGTTATATTTTAGACTAAAATTATCAAAAATGGTTAATTATTGCCCCGTTAACACTAACTGACACCAACAAACATATATTAACATCAGTTACACTCATCTTACGTACCTAACTAATTAAAAAGCTTCATTTTGACGAACCATCTTCCAATATGTTCTAGTAAAACTTCGTAAAACCAATTTTTCTTAATGAAGGGCCCTATTAATGGCTGTTATTTTTGCGTGATACCTTATAGGAATACCTTTCTTAATTGGCCTGTTTGTTTTCAGATGATTTTCAACATATTTTCAGGCAAGGGATCTTGTTCAAGACCCAGGAAGGGTAACGACCCCTCCGTTGTATTAATATAACGAGGATTTGGCCCATAACTGGCCTGGGAAGGGTAACGACCCCTCCGTATTTAGCCTAAATAATCAACTAGCTCCTTAATTAATAATATTCCCACTGCTATCCTATTCGATCTCAGATAACCTAATTGCGTTCTGGCGTCATTTCTGGCTCTATCCCTAGTAGATTCCGAACCTATGTCCCTATTTTAGTTTTTAAATTGACTGGCAATTCT
Source organism: Trissonchulus latispiculum (assembly GCA_030248195.1). NCBI lineage: Eukaryota > Metazoa > Nematoda > Enoplea > Enoplida > Ironidae > Trissonchulus > Trissonchulus latispiculum. The sequence goes on from JASAND010004437.1 coordinate 15,703, forward strand.
GGTCAGTAACAGCTAAAAGCGACAATTTAATTGCTAATAATTCCGTGGACTTAACGAACAAGAGCATCTAGTTGACGAAATGTGTCTGAAATCAATTGAAGCCAATTTTTGACAATTTTTCTTTAATTTTAGTTTCAAATTAAACATTTCCCATTACAAATGAGAACTTTCGGGAAAAATCGTAACAGCAATAGGAACCACGCGGGAAAAGCGGGTGACACATGTATCACCATATTTCAGCTCTAATTTCCTTTTCGTGTTCTCTATATCCGCAAGCCAGAACTTCATAATTTAGGACTCTCCAAAAGACGTAAATCCACAACTCCTTTTAGCAGATTTCGCGACAACTTCGCGAAATGTCGCACAACATCGCGTAAATTACGCGACATTTCATGAAGAGAAAAATGTGAGCCAAAGCTGCAGTTTAAAATTTACCCAGAATTTTGTAGATATGGAGAAAACCCCTCAAATTAGCTAACAAAAACCTTAGCTAGCGAACTTCGCGAAGTGTTTCGCGAAGTTCGCGAGAAGAATTCGCGAAAATTGGAAGAAATTTCGCGAAATGCTTCGCGAAATCTGGGGAATTTTGGCGAAGTTAGGCGAACTTCGCATGCAACTTCGCGACATTCAGATTTTCGTACGACATGTCGCGAAAAATCTACATGAATGTCGCAAAGCCTTCACTTAATTTCGCGTGCGCTCGCGACATTTCGCCAGATATGGGACTTCGCTTCAAACGCACTTTGAAATGAGCTGTACTGTAGTATAAAAGTAAAATATATATCTGCAAATTATTCGCATTATGACTTTCGATAATGTGAGCCTCGTTGTAGGACAGGCTCATATGTTAAGCGGTTGCAACAAATTTTCCTTAATTTACAACCTCCCTACGGAACTCATATGTATTTTACAGGCTAGTTTTTGCTTATGTACAACCTGCCTACGAAGACTCATATGCACTAGCGTAGCCAGAAAAAAATTTCGGGGGGGGGAATGCAAAATTTTTTCGGAGGGTTTGGGGGGCGGAGACCCCCAGAAGCTGAGAAATTTTTCTATTTCGCGACCTTCCGTGAGATTTTTTACGGAAAAACTGTTCGTTGAGAGTACAATAATATTCCCGGTCCAGTGCTTGTTTAGACACCTTTAAATAATGCAGAAGGTGGTCAAAGTGGATAAAATAAGATCATTTGTACTCATTTTTTAGTCTGCAATACGTGTTATAATAGATACATAATACATACTATATATATTTCCTACACATATACACATAATACACATACAAAATTTTTTGAAAAATAGGCGTTTACACACGTGGCAGGATAAAATTTCTAGGGGGCAACACCATTTCGGGGGGGGGGGAATTCCCCATTCCCCCCCTGGCTACGCGCCTGCTCATATGTATTTTTTACATGCGACGAAGGAGCACTTTTTGTTCTTTTATTATATATATATATATATATATATATATATATCATAGGGGTCGCGGCAGCGGCCCGCATAATATGTGTCAAAAGTCCCTGGAGACACCGCAAAATAAGCTGCGCAGAGGCTGCGCAAAATCCTGCGCAGATCCTGCGCGGATTTCATGCGCAAATTGTAGAGCACATCGAGTTTAGTATGTGTGCGAAGTTTCAGCCCCGTATCACTTTCCGTTAAAAAGTTGTGCCCCGGACCGGTTATGGCGGCGATGTTTTTTTCGGTTTCTCCTGTTTAATGGTCGTATTGTCCTGACTTCCCGCCTCTTTCACGTAATCTGCAGCGGAGGCCAGACCTAAAGGGGTATAGGGTCTGGTAATACCCCATGGGACATTTAAGAATCGTCACTTTTTTGCGGCGCAGGTGCCTTACAGCGCCGCAGCGGCGCCAAAGTCGGCTCAGAGCGAAAAGTGACCATTTTTGTGGTCGCTGCGCAGCTCGAACGTTAAGAGCTGGAGCCGATTTCTTTTTATATTCAGAAACTACATATATTGAACTAACTAAATAGCTAAGTCTCGTTTCTCTATCACTTCCCATGCGACCACAGTGGCCGGTCAAAAATGGTGAAAATTCGAAAAATGAAAAATCGAAATTTCTCGCTGTGTATTCAACTTAGAAAACTCAATTCTTTCATACAAAGGTTTTCTGGCACGGCGAATTGATTCCCGTAAGCAGTTTTGCCATCGGACCCCACCCATATTGCTGGGCTGGTTCCACTTTGCTGTCAGGAGGGTCAAGTCGGTACCGACTTCCAAGAACACCATATAGGACTGTGTATAGCCTCTCAAAACTTTGTCCATAGGGGTTTTCTGGTGCCGCCCAACTCATTTCCGGAGTCCCTCTTGCCGTCCGACCCACCCATTTTTGCTGGACTGGCTCCACTTTGCCGTTTTGAAGGGTAAATCGGGTAGGGGTCAAGTGGTCAAAACTAAATATTTTTCTAAAAGGTCATTTGTCATCTTGCTCTTTTGTCCTGCTCAAAGTGGCTGTAGAGTGCTGTGGTAGGGTGGGGGTGGGGACTTGGCGATTTTGGGTCAAAAATTAAATTTTAAAAGGTCAAATTTGGTTCCAAATGAAAGCGCATCGAACTGAGCAACTTTTGTCATAGAAGTGCGTACCTAAAGTGGCTGTAGAGGGCTGTGGTGGGGTGGGGGGGGACTGGCGTTTTGGGTAAAATTAAAATTTAAGGGTTGGTACCGATAAAAGCCCGCCTCGGTTTGTAGGGGGGTGTAGAGGCCTGTGGTGGGGTGGGGACTTAGGCGATTTTTGGGTCAAAAATTAAAATTTTCAAAAGTGGTCAAATTTCGAGTCAAATGAAGGCCCGCATCGAACTGAACAACTTTCGCCATAGAACCACCCATCCAAACTTGCTGTGTCGGATTTATATACTTTCTTTCTCAACCGGATTAAACGACAGACATAGGCCCAACACACATATTATCCTCTTCTGTGCGGAGCATTTTTGTTACTTGTATATATATATATATACAGTATGTGCGGACGCCAAGTACGATGGTATATATAAAGTTCTCCAGCTAGCCCTTATAACAAAAAGTTCCAACCATAATCCGAAAAAGTAGGTTTCCCCCCAAGGCTATAAAAATGACAATTTTTAGCGAATTTTTAAGAAATTTTTTGAAAAAATCGCTAAAATTTGTTAAAAATTACCTATTTTTGGTAAAAATCGCTGAGGGGTCTATATATATGCCCTTTTTCCCTTTCAGGACGAGAGGGTCTGCACTATTTTCCTTTTCGATGAAGAGGTCCACCGTTTTTTTGTCGGTCTGGGGAGGGGTCTGCGCCCCGAGCCCCCCCACGTTATCCTATGAGTATGAATCAAAAAATGCGACCTAGGTAGCTTTTTGAGATCTCATGTGTCATTGAAAATCCAGCATCAAATGGACGGGTTTCATAAGAAGTTCACACATAAACATAGCGCTATTTTTTGAAAAATGCTAAAAACGATGTATATAATTTGATAAAACTTATTATTCTAACGTGTAGAGAATGGTTTTTACTTACAGTTGGCTATTAAAAGTCCCAATTGGGGAATTAGACCTCTGCTGGGTCCTCCAACAGCGAATTTGCGGCGATACTAAGGCAGAGGCACACCTGAGCTTGTAACATTCGCAAAACTTAGCGATTTAGTTCAAATTTGGTATGAATACATTTGAACACATTTCTGATCGATCTGCAGCAAAATTTTAAAATTTTAAAAAATTTTAAGTTTTCTAAGGGGGACCAATGGGAACCAAAAACTTTTTTGTCCCCGATTTCGCTGAGAAAAGTTGCATATAGGGTTTTCCGGGTCGCTGAACACGAATCTTGAAAACCGTTTTTCGATCCAGCTTTTTCGTTGGCTCAGCTATAAGTAGGCTATAAGCTGAAGTTGTAAGCTTAACATGTAGAGCTTTCATCTGGCTAACGAAATGCGCTGTATCGAAAAACGGTTTTCAGATTTGTGTTCGGCAACTTGGAAAACCCCTGTATACAACTTTTCAACGATGTCAGAAACAAAAATATTTTGGTTCCCGCCAATTCCCCTTAAAAACTTAAAATTCAATTTTTTTAAAATTTTTAAAATATTTGCTGCGAATCGATCAGAAATGTGTTCAAATGCATTTATACTAAATTCGAACTAAATCGGTTAAGTTTTGCGAAAGTTATATACGCTCAGGTGTGCGTCTGCCTTTAGTGTCGACGGGTTTGCACTTTTTAGGGTTTTTGCCTCTAGCTAGCCAGGTATTCAAAATTGCCCAAATCTGACAGCATAGGGTGACGCAGCGTCCTCGATAATACTGTACTATAGCCACGAATTGTTTCCCTGTTGAGTTGTTAAAAAATTTGGGTGGGTTTCCCCCCAAAGTGGGTTTTTTCCCCGCCACGTTTGGCAATGTGCCAGGCTAATGATGCATCGGGTCAGTCTAATTTTTGCTGTGTGCAAAGAGGAAGAGTTGCCATCATTGCAGATCTTTGCAAAACTTTTCCTGCCAACCCCAGTCAAAAAAGTTACATCGGTCCAAACTTTGGTCAAATTTTCGGATGGTTGGACCAAGAGGTAGGTGTCGTTTTGAAAATGTCAAAAAACTGAGCAGGAGTGAACCAAATGACTTGATCTTTCTATACATAGGTTAGAAAGAGTCGGGCTTTCCTGCTGCTATGGTTTGGAGCTCATAGCTCCAACCAGTAGCGTAAGTACAAAAAATTTTCGGGGGGGGGGGCGGTTTCGACCGAGGACTTGGGGGGGGGTAAAATTTTCTAGTTTTGCGTAACATGCACACTGCGTATTATAGGGTGCAGTGCAGTGCAAGATCAAGTTGCCAGTAGTGTTTCATAAAGCTTTTCCTGCTGCTTGCGGAAACTAGTTAAGCAAGTTGCCGAACTTGTTAACGCAAGTTCAAGTACAATTTTTTTTTTTTTTTTAATTTTTTTTTTTTTTTTTTTTTTTTTTTTTTTTTATTTTTTTTTTTTTTTTTTTTTTAATTTTTTTTTTTATTTTTTTTTTTTTTGTTTTTTTTTTTTTTTTTTTTTTTTTTTTTTTTTTTTTTTTATTTTTTTTTTTATTTTTTTTTTTATTTTTTTTTATTTTTTATTTATTTATTTTGTTGTTTTTTGTTTTTTTTTTGTTTTTGTTTTTTTTTTGTTTTTTTTTTTGTTTGTTTTTTTTTTTTTTGGTGTTTGTTTTTGTTTTTTTTTTTGTTGTTTTGTTTTTTTGTTTGTTTGTTTTTTTTTTTTTTTGTTTTGTTTTTTTTTTTTTTTTTTTTTTTTTTTTTTATTTTTTAGTTTTTTTTTTTAATTTTTTTTTATTTTTTTTTTATAAAATATTTTTTTTTTTTTTTTTTTTTTTTTTTTTTTTTTTTTTATATGTATATACACAGTAGCGTAGGTACGAAAAATTTTCAGGGGGGCGGTGTTGACCGAAGGCTGGGGGGGGGGGGGGGTAAATTTCATTTTTTGCGCAATAATTGTATGCACGCTACATATGCTGTAACTTTACCTGGTAATATAAGTTTTCTAGTTCAGTACATATATATATATATATATATATATATACATAGCTTAATGCTGTTGTAACCGAAAGCGGCACGCAAAAACCCAAAGCGGGGGGTCGGGGGCGGAGCCCCCAGAAGTTGAGAAAATTTTTAAATTTTGCCGTTAAAACGCTGCTGAAACATTGAATTCTTTGCATTGTATATTATCAGTTCCCAAACTAAATTTTGTAGTTTAATTTGCTACCTATTTAAATTTTTTACTTCCACAATCCCGTACGAAAACTAAGACTAAGATGCTCCCATTTGGAACAGGGTATTCTAAGCATATCCATTATCCGTCGTTGAAGGCAGATCATGTTTGGTATAATGCAGTTAATAACAGAACTAGAAAGCAGGTAAACCAAGGTAAAGTAAAGCAAACTAGCAGAGGTCTAATTATAATAGGTACACAAGTCCCAAACGGGGGTCTGGGGGCGGAGCCCCCCAGAAGTTGAGAAAATTTTTAAAGTTCGCCATTAAACGCTATTGAAACATTTAATTCTTTACAATGATTTATCAATTGTCTAACAACATTTCGCACCTTTATATATTTGCTATTTTCTACGCTTACTGTCTTGTCCGAAAACTCAAACTATTGGGATGCTCCCATTAAGAACTGCGTATCCTGATCATATCAACCAATTATGCCGAAGCTGAGATGTTGGGAATAACGCAGATATTTAACAGCAAAACTGCAAAGCAACTAGTTATATATACAAACATTCGTTAGCATGCTTAATGAAAAATAATAATTTTGATAATGTAAATAGCCAAAATTCGCGCCGAAGGCGCAAAAAATTTTTTTAATGGTGTAGAAAATGCATCAATGTTGAGCTATTTTGAAGCATTAATGTACAATTTGTGCATGTTTCTAATCACATTAAACGCCCGCGCTCCGCGCGGGCGTAAAATTTTTCGTTTGCCCAAATTTTCAGGGGGGCAAAGCCATTATTTCGGGGAGGGCGGCCGCCCGCCCCGCCTGCCAGTATCTACGCTAGTGTATATATACACACCTTGTGAGGCGAACCCGCGTAACATAAAAATGACAAAAATACCAGCTGAAAAAATTTTGGCGAAAAGCTCATCTAATACATAGCTTCCAATCGCTTCCTTAGTGTCACTCTACCCGTCCCTCTCTAACAAACTAAGGGAGGGATGACGAGCGTTTCCTCTGCGTCCATTCTATCTAGTCTTGAACCTCCCTTACCTTAAACGTCACTTAATACTGTGATGCCATTTTCAGGATTGTCGTTGGCCATTATGTCTCGAGGATATCAGTATGGTTATGGTAATTCTTACGACGGCTATGGTCACAGGTTTGATGGATTTGGCAATTCCTTCGGTATGAAATTACGTTTGCCGTATCCTCCTTTAGGTTTATATGCTGCATAAACCTAAATAATAATTTAAGTCGTTACTCCACAGTCAGTCTTTGGAGTTTGTCCATCTCTAGGTCGTACCTTATATATACTGACTATATGCTTAGGGACTGGCAACCGCCACCCCCCCCGTAACCATTCGTAAAAGCAACATATATATATATATATATATATATATTTTAAATAATTTGGCTTCATCATCATCAAGACGTTTTTTCATTTTTACTTACGTAATTTACGTATATACGTTTATTTGAGCTTTTTTAACCTTTCTTTAGTAAGTTTTTGAATTGTTCAAAAATTGTTCAACTTCTGGGATTTTCCTCCCCGTCTCAGGCTGTCCCAAATTTGTTTTGAGGTCCGCTCCCCTTCCAAAAACTTTCTGCACAATATCTTCTTAAGTTAAATATATAACATATTTAAGAATCGCAGCATTACGTATGTTTCTGTGCCAGGACATTTGTTTGGTGTTTTCAAAAGACAAAGCTTAATAAAGCGCTGTTTTTAAGCTTACAATGTTCGTATGGAACTGTATACAAATGTGTATATACGCAGGGGCGTATCCAGGGTTTTGAAAAGGAGGGGGTTTTAACTAAAATTTACTGAAAAGGAGGGGGTTTTGACAAAAATTTGTACTTTCTGTAATGGAGTATTGATAAAAGTTAACCCAAAAGGAGGGGTTTCAACCCCCAAAACCCTCCCCCTGGATACGCCCATGTATATACGTATATATCATAGGGGTCGCGGCAGCGACCTATGTGTGAAAAGTGGCTGGAGACAGTGTAAGCTGCGCAAAATCCTGCACAGATTCTGCGCAGATTTCATGCGCAAATTGTAGAGCACATCGAGTTTAGTATATCTGTGAAGTTTCAGCCCCGTATCACTTACCGTTAAAAAGTTGCCTCCCTGACCGGTTGTGGCGGCGATGTTTCTTTTTCCGGTTTCTCCTATTTGATGGTTGTATTGTACATAATGTTCGCCGCTTTCACGTGAACTGCAGCGGTGGGCCAACCTAAAGGGCTATAGGGTCTAGTAGTACCCTCTAAAGAATTTAAGAATCACAACTTTTCGGCAGCCGCAGTGGCGCCGCAAAATCGGCTCATAGCGAAAAGTGACCATTTTTGTGGTCGTCGCTCAGGTCGAACGTTACGAGCTGGAGCTGATTTCTTTTTATATATATTCAGAAATCACATATATTGAACTAACCAACGGTCCAGGTTGCGTTTCTCTATCACTTCCCTAGCGACCACAGTGACCCGTCAAAAATGGCGAAAATTCGAAAAATGAAAAATCGAAATTTCTCGCTATCTATTCAACTTTAAAAGCTCAGATCTTCCATACAATGGTTTTCTGGCGCGGAGAATCGATTCCCGCAGTCAGTTTTACCGTCAGACCCACCCATCTTGCATGGGCGCACCCAGGGGGCGGTTTGGGGGTTCCGACCCCCCCCCCCTTTTTGCCCGACACTCCCAGGAATGTTTGGGGAGAAAGCAAAAATTGAACTATTTTTAGTGCATACAATTAAAAATTATGAAAATTTTTCGCGCCTGCGGCGCTTTTCTATCTCGATTTTTATTATTTTTCCCGCCTGCGGCGCTTTTCTACGTATCTCGATTTTTATAATTTTTCCCGCCTTCGGCGCTTTTCTGTCTCGATTTTTAAAATTTTTCTCCCCTGCGGCGCTTTTCTAACTAAATTTTCAAAATTTTTCGGGCCTGCGTCATCTTTCTAACTGAATTTAAAAATTTTTCTCGTCTGCGGCGCTAATGTTTAATAACTGTTACAAAGTTTTGGCGCGTCCGGCGCTTTTTTACCTCAATTTTTTGCGCCTGCTTCGCTTTTCTATTTTTCTGTTTCCATTTTACTGAATTTCCGCGACTGCAGCACTATTGCATCTCGATGTTAACAAATTAAAATTTTAACAATGCACCTGGCAGAGCTTTTTATTCAAATCTTTTCAAGCTTTCCAATACAAATTTTGCCATTATGTCAAAGAATTTCTCAACTATTATTGAAATCTTTTTAAAGATTTTCATTACGGTTTTTTTGAAAATTTCAAAAATTTTCTCAACTTCTGGGGGGCTCCGACCCCGCCTGGCGACTAGTCTTAAATCTCGTCATTTTACTGCACCCAAAATGAACTCTGTTGAAAATTTTGCCGCCGCCGCCACCCCCCCCCCCCACGCGTAAACGTGACAGGCGAACATTATGTACAATACAACCATCAAATAGGAGAAACCGGAAAAAGAAACATCGCCGCCACAACCGGTCAGGGAGAGCAACTTTTTAACGGTAAGTGATACGGGGCTGAAACTACAGATATACTAAACTCGATGTGCTCTACAATTTGCGCATGAAATCTGCGCAGAATCTGTGCAGGATTTTGCGCAGCTTACACTGTCTCCAGCCACTTTTCACACATAGGTCGCTGCCGCGGCCTATGATATATACGTATATCCCATGGGCGTATCAGGGGGAGGGTTTTGGGGTTGAAACCCCCTCCTTTTGGATTAACTTTTATCAATACTCCATTACAGAAAGTACAAATTTTTGTCAAAACCCCTTACATTTCAGTAAATTTTAGTTAAACCCCCTCCATTTGAAAATCCTGGATACACCCCTGCGTATATACACATTTGTATACAGTTCATACGAACATTTGTAAGCTTAAAAACAGCGCTTTATTAAGCTTTGTCTTTTGAAAACACCAAACAAATGTCCTGGCACAGAAACATACGTAATGCTGCGATTCTTAAATATGTTATATATTTAGCAAGAGAAGATATTGTGCAGAAAGTTTTTGGAAGGGGAGCGGACCTCAAAACAAATTTGGGACAGCCTGAGACGGGGAGGAAAATCCCAGAAGTTGAACAATTTTTGAACAATTCAAAAACTTACTAAAGAAAGGTTAAAAAAGCTCAAATAAACGTATATACGTAAATTACGTAAGTAAAAATGAAAAAACGTCTTGATGATGATGAAGCCAAATTATTTAAAATATATATATATATATATATATATATGTTGCTTTTACGAATGGTTACGGGGGGGGTGGCGGTTGCCAGTCCCTAAGCATATAGTCAGTATATATAAGGTACGACCTAGAGATGGACAAACTCCAAAGACTGACTGTGGAGTAACGACTTAAATTATTATTTAGGTTTATGCAGCATATAAACCTAAAGGAGGATACGGCAAACGTAATTTCATACCGAAGGAATTGCCAAATCCATCAAACCTGTGACCATAGCCGTCGTAAGAATTACCATAACCATACTGATATCCTCGAGACATAATGGCCAACGACAATCCTGAAAATGGCATCACAGTATTAAGTGACGTTTAAGGTAAGGGAGGTTCAAGACTAGATAGAATGGACGCAGAGGAAACGCTCGTCATCCCTCCCTTAGTTTGTTAGAGAGGGACGGGTAGAGTGACACTAAGGAAGCGATTGGAAGCTATGTATTAGATGAGCTTTTCGCCAAAATTTTTTCAGCTGGTATTTTTGTCATTTTTATGTTACGCGGGTTCGCCTCACAAGGTGTGTATATATACACTAGCGTAGATACGGGGCGGGCGGGGCGGGCGGCCGCCCTCCCCGAAATAATGGCTTTGCCCCCCTGAAAATTTGGGCAAACGAAAAATTTTACGCCCGCGCGGAGCGCGGGCGTTTAATGTGATTAGAAACATGCACAAATTGTACATTAATGCTTCAAAATAGCTCAACATTGATGCATTTTCTACACCATTAAAAAATTTTTGCGCCTTCGGCGCGAATTTTGGCTATTTACATTATCAAAATTATTATTTTTCATTAAGCATGCTAACGAATGTTTGTATATATAACTAGTTGCTTTGCAGTTTTGCTGTTAAATATCTGCGTTATTCCCAACATCTCAGCTTCGGCATAATTGGTTGATATGATCAGGATACGCAGTTCTTAATGGGAGCATCCTAATAGTTTGAGTTTTCGGACAAGACAGTAAACGTAGAAAATAGCAAATATATAAAGGTGCGAAATGTTGTTAGACAATTGATAAATCATTGTAAAGAATTAAATGTTTCAATAGCGTTTAATGGCGAACTTTAAAAATTTTCTCAACTTCTGGGGGGCTCCGCCCCAGACCCCCCGTTTGGGACTTGTGTACCTATTATAATTAGACCTCTGCTAGTTTGCTTTACTTTACCTTGGTTTACCTGCTTTCTAGTTCTGTTATTAACTGCATTATACCAAACATGATCTGCCTTCAACGACGGATAATGGATATGCTTAGAATACCCTGTTCCAAATGGGAGCATCTTAGTCTTAGTTTTCGTACGGGATTGTGGAAGTCAAAAATTTAAATAGGTAGCAAATTAAACTACAAAATTTAGTTTGGGAACTGATAATATACAATGCAAAGAATTCAATGTTTCAGCAGCGTTTTAACGGCAAAATTTAAAAATTTTCTCAACTTCTGGGGGGCTCCGCCCCAGACCCCCCGCTTTGGGTTTTTGCGTGCCGCTTTCGGTTACAACAGCATTAAGCTATGTATATATATATATATATATGTACTGAACTAGAAAACTTATATTACCAGGTAAAGTTACAGCATATGTAGCGTGCATACAATTATTGCGCAAAAAATGAAATTTACCCCCCCCCCCCCCAGCCTTCGGTCAACACCGCCCCCCCTGAAAATTTTTCGTACCTACGCTACTGTATATATACATATACGTATAAATGTTATCCGATGTTTGGAAGGGTTGGGAGTCTCGGTCTCGGTCTCGCCCAAAAGACGAGACTTGACCAGTCTCGGTCTCAGTCTCGCTCACCCAAAAGTCTCGATCTCGGAACGAGACCGAAAATTTTTTGAAAACATCACATTTCACCGAAAATTTTAAATTAATGCAACTAAAATTAACTGACGATGTGCTGAAACCGTATATAAAGCCTCAAAAACTGGAGGAAATTAAGTTTAAGCTTAAAATTGCTAGTCTCGGTCTCGATCTCGCCCAAAAGCCGAGACTTGGCCAGTCTCGGTCTCGGTGAAATCTCGGTCTCGCCCAACCCTATGGATATTAATACATGATTATTTCGCAAAATTATATAATATATTATATCCAAATTTTTAGGAAATCCGATAAATTCTATAAAAGACTTGGTAAATTTTAGATAAAAATCGAAAAGTTAATTAAAAGTTGGTAAAGTTTAACAAAACTACGGTACGAATTACCGAAATCTGCCAAATCGTTTTGAGTTTCCTAAAAACGGTCGTCACATTATTAGGGTCGGGACCCCTCCTTTACAAAACAACCCCAAACGAACAGGGAGCCAGTTTCATAAAAGTTTCGGGCATTTTTTACTGTGGGGGGGGCGCTCCCCCACTATTTGGGTCCCCCTCCACTCGACCCCTCTCCCCCCGCTCGGCCCCACCCCCACTTTTTGGGCTCCCCCCACTCACTATAAGATGTCCAGAAAATGCCAATTTTTAAGGATTTTTGCAACAAAAATTGCTATAAGTTATTTAAATTTAATTATTTTTGGAGAAATTTTATATCAAGACTTTGTGGAATATTTTCGTAGTATATAGTATACAGAGTAAATTTCAAGCAGTTTTTTAATTTTTGAAATTTAGATGAATTTTAAAATATTTTTGGTTAATTTTTTAAAGATCAGCTGCTTGCAAATTTGCACTTGAACTTGCGTTAACAAGTTCGGCAACTTGCTTAACTAGTTTCCGCAAGCAGCAGGAAAAGCTTTATGAAACACTACTGGCAACTTGATCTTGCACTGCACTGCACTATAATACGCAGTGTGCATGTTACGCAAAACTAGAAAATTTTACCCCCCCCCCCCCAGTCCTCGGTCGAAACCGCCCCCCCCTGAAAATTTTTTGTACCTACGCTACTGGTTGGAGCTATGAGCTCCAAACCATAGCAGCAGAAAGCCCGACTCTTTCTAACCTATGTATAGAAAGATCAAGTCATTTGGTTCACTCCTGCTCATTTTTTGACATTTTAAAAATGACACCTACCTTTTGGTCCAACCATCCGAAAATTTGACCAAAGTTTGGACCGATGTAACTTTTGACTGGGGTTGGCTAGAAAAGTTTTGCAAAGATCTGCAATGATGGCAACTCTTCCTCTTTGCACACAGCAAAAATTAGACTGATCCGATTCACCGTTAGCCTGGCACATTGCCAAACGTGGCGGGGGGAAACCCACTTTGGGGGGAGGAAACCCACCCAAATCTTTTGAAATTTTTTTAACAACTCAACAGGGAAACAATTCGTGGCTATAGCACACTATTATCGAGGACGCTGCGTCATCCTATGCCGTCAGATTTGGGCTATTTTGAATACCTGGCTAGCTAGAGGCAAAAACCCTAAAAGTGCAAATTCGGCGACACTAAGGCAGACGCACACCTGAGCGTATATAACTTTCGCAAAACTTAACCGATTTAGTTCGAATTTAGTATAAATGCATTTGAACACATTTCTGATCGATCTGCAGCAATATTTTAAAATTTTAAAAAATTTAAATTTTAAGTTTTCTAAGGGGGGACCAAGGGGAACCAAAATATTTTTGTCTCTGACATCGCTGAAAAGTTGCATACAGGGGTTTTCCAAGCCGCTGAACACAAATCTGAAAACCGTTTTTCGATACAGCGTTTCGTTAGCTAGATGAAAGCTTACATGTTAAGCTTACAACTTCAGCTTATAGCCTACTTATAGCTGAGCCAACGAAAAGCTGGATCGAAAAACGGTTTTCAAGATTCGTGTTCAGCGACCCGGAAAACCCTATATGCAACTTTTCAGCGAAATCGGGGACAAAAAGTTTTTGGTTCCCCTTGGTCCCCCCTTAGAAAACTTAAAATTTTTTAAAATTTTAAAATTTTGCTGCAGATCGATCAGAAATGTGTTCAAATGTATTCATACCAAATTTGAACTAAATCGCTAAGTTTTGCGAATGTTACGCTCAGGTGTGCCTCTGCCTTAGTATCGCCGCAAATTCGCTGTTGGAGGACCCAGCAGAGGTCTAATTCCCTAATTGGGACTTTTAATAGCCAACTGTAAGTAAAAACCATTCTCTACACGTTAGAATAATAAGTTTTATCAAATTATATACATCGTTTTTAGCATTTTTCAAAAATAGCGCTATGTTTATGTGTGAACTTTTATGAAACCTGTCCATTTGATGCTGGATTTTCAATGACACATGAGATCTCAAAAAGCTACCTAGGTCGCATTTTTTGATTCATACTCATAGGATAACGTGGGGGGGGAATGGGGGCGCAGACCCCTCCCCAGACCGACAAAAAACGGGTGGACCCCTTCATCGAAAAGGAAAATAGTGCAGACCCTCTCGTCCTGAAAGGGAAAAAGGGTATATATATAGACCCCTCAGCGATTTTTACCAAAAATAGGTAATTTTTAACAAATTTTAGCGATTTTTTCAAAAAATTTCTTAAAATTCGCTAAAAATTGTCATTTTTATAGCCTTGGGGGGAAACCTACTTTTTCGGATTATGGTTGGAACTTTTTTGTTATAAGGGCTAGCTGAGAACTTTATATATACCATCGTACTTGGCGTCCGCACATACTGTATATATATATATACACAAGTAACAAAAATGCTCCGCACAAAAGGGGATAATATGTGTGTTGGGCCTATGTCTGTCGTTTAATCCGGTTGAGAAAGAAAGTATAGAAATCCGACACAGCAAGTTTGGATGGGTGGTTCTATGGCGAAAGTTGTTCAGTTCGATGCGGGCCTTCATTTGACTCGAAATTTGACCACTTTTGAAAATTTTAATTTTTGACCCAAAATCGCCTAAGTCCCCATCCCACCCCACCACAGGCCTCTACAGCCACTTTAGGTACGCACTTCTATGACAAAAGTTGCTCAGTTCGATGCGGGCTTTCATTTGGTACCAAATTTGACCACTTTTGAAAATTTTAATTTTTGACCCAAAATCGCCAAGTCCCCACCCCACCCCACCACAGCCCTCTACAGCCACTTTAGGTACGCACTTCTATGACAAAAGTTGCTCAGTTCGATGCGGGCTTTCATTTGGTACCAAATTTGACCACTTTTGAAAATTTTAATTTTTGACCCAAAATCGCCAAGTCCCCACCCCCACCCTACCACAGCACTCTACAGCCACTTTGAGCATGCAATTCTATGACAAAAGTTGTTCAGCTCACTTAGCGCTTTCATTTGGTACCAAATTTGACCACTTTTGAAAAATCTCATTTTTGACCACTTGACCCCTTACCCGATTTACCCTTCAAACGGCAAAGTGGAGCCAGTCCAGCAAAATGGGTGGGTCGGACGGCAAAACGGACTCCGGAAATGAGCTGGGCGCACCAGAAAACCCCTATGGACAAAGTTTTGAGAGGCTATACACAGTCCTATATGGTGTTCTTGGAAGTCGGTACCGACTTGACCCTCCCGACAGCAAAGTGGAACCAGCCCAGCAATATGGGTGGGCCCGACGGCAAAACTGCTTACGGGAATCAATTCGCCGTGCCAGAAAACCTTTGTATGAAAGAATTGAGCTTTCTAAGTTGAATACACAGCGAGAAATTTCGATTTTTCATTTTTCGAATTTTCACCATTTTTGACCGGCCACTGTGGTCGCATGGGAAGTGATAGAGAAACGAGACTTAGCTATTTAGTTAGTTCAATATATGTAGTTTCTGAATATAAAAAGAAATCGGCTCCAGCTCTTAACGTTCGAGCTGCGCAGCGACCACAAAAATGGTCACTTTTCGCTCTTAGCCGACTTTGCGGCGCCGCTGCGGCGCTGTGGCGCACCTGCGGCGCAAAAAAAGTAGCGATTCTTAAATGGCGCATGGGGTACTACCAGACCCTATACCCCTTTAGGTCTGGCCTCCGCTGCAGATTACGTGAAAGAGGCGGAAAGTCAGGACAATACGACCATTAAATAGGAGAAACCGGAAAAAAAAACATCGCTGCCATAACCGGTCCGGGGCACAACTTTTTAACGGAAAGTGATACGGGGCTGAAACTTCGCACACATACTAAACTCGATGTGCTCTACAATTTGCGCATGAAATCTGCGCAGGATCTGCGCAGGATTTTGCGCAGCTTATTTGCGGTGTCTCCAGGGACCTTTGACACATATTATAGGGGTCGCTGCCGCGACCCCTATGATATATATACATATATATATATATATATATATACAAGAGCAAAAAGTGCTCCTTCGTCGCATGTAAAATACATATGAGCAGGCGCGTAGCCTGGGGGGGGATTGGGGGAATTCCCCCCCCCCCCGAAATGGTGTTGCCCCCCAGAAATTTTATCCTGCCACGTGTGTAAACGCCTATTTTTCAAAAAATTTTGTATGTGTATTATGTGTATATGTGTGTGTATTATATATAATATGTGTATTATACCATTATAATACGTGTTTCGCACTAAAAAATGAGTACAAATTACCCTATTTTATCTACTTTGACCACCTTCTGCATTATTTAGGTGCATAAACAAGCACTGTGCCTTAAATATTATTGTAATTTCAACGAATGCTCTGTAAAAATTCCACGAAGGTCGCGAAATAGAAAAATTTCTCAGCTTCTGGGGGTCTCCGCCCCCCAAACCCTCCGAAAAAATTTTGCATTCCCCCCCCGAAATTTTTTTCTGGCTACGCTAGTGCATATGAGTCTTCGTAGGCAGGTTGTACATAAGCAAAAACTAGCCTGTAAAATACATATGAGTTCCGTAGGGAGGTTGTAAATTAAGGAAAACAAGTTGCAACCGCTTAACATATGAGCCTGTCCTACAACGAGGCTCATATTGGCGTATGTCATAATGCGAATAATTTGCAGATATATATTTTACTTTTATACTACAGTACAGCTCATTTCAAAGTGCGTTTGAAGCGAAGTCCCATATCTGGCGAAATGTCGCGAGCGCACGCGAAATTCGCGAAGGCTTTGCGACATTCATGTAGATTTTTCGCGACATGTCGTACGAAAATCTGAATGTCGCGAAGTTGCATGCGAAGTTCGCCTAACTTCGCCAAAATTCCCCAGATTTCGCGAAGCATTTCGCGAAATTTCTTCCACTTCGCGAAAACTCCTCGCGAACTTCGCGAAACACTTCGCGAAGTTCGCTAGCTAAGGTTTTTGTTAGCTAATTTGAGGGGTTTTCTCCATATCTACAAAATTCTGGGTAAATTTTAAACTGCAGCTTTGGCTCACATTTTTCTCTTCGCGAAATGTCGCGTAATTTACGCGATGTTGTGCGACATTTCGCGAAGTTGTCGCGAAATCTGCTAAAAGGAGTTGTGGATTTACGTCTTTTGGAGAGTCCTAAATTATGAAGTTCTGGCTTGCGGATATAGAGAACACGAAAAGGAAATTAGAGCTGAGCTATATATACATGTGTCACCCGCTTTTCCCGCGTGGTTCCTATTGCTGTTACGATTTTTCCCGAAAGTTCTCATTTGTAATGGGAAAGGTTTAATTTGAAACTAAAATTAAAGAAAAATAGTCAAAAATTGGCTTCAATTGATTTCAGACACATTTCGTCAACTAGATGCTCTTGTTCGTTAAGTCCACGGAATTATTAGCAATTAACTGTCGCTTTTAGCTGTTACTGACCAGAATTGCCAGTCAATTTAAAAACTAAAATAGGGACATAGGTTCGGAATCTACTAGGGATAGAGCCAGAAATGACGCCAGAACGCAATTAGGTTATCTGAGATCGAATAGGATAGCAGGGAATATTATTAATTAAGAAGTAGTTGATTATTTAGGCTAAATACGGAGGGGTCGTTACCCTTCCCAGGCCAGTTATGGGCCAAATCCTCGTTATATTAATACAACGGAGGGGTCGTTACCCTTCCTGGGTCTTGAACAAGATCCCTGCTTGCCTGAAAATATGTTGAAAATCATCTGAAAACAAACAGGCCAATTAAGAAAGGTATTCCTATAAGGTATCACGCAAAAATAACAGCAATTAATAGGGCCCTTCATTAAGAAAATTGGTTTTACGAAGTTTTACTAGAACATATTGGAAGATGGTTCGTCAAAATGAAGCTTTTTAATTAGTTAGGTACGTAAGATGAGTGTAACTGCTGTTAATATATGTTTGTTGGTGTCAGTTAGTGTTAATAGGGCAATAATTAACCATTTTTGATAATTTTAGTCTAAAATATAACTTAGCTTTATCAGAAAGGCAGTATTCTCCTGATTCTGAAACTGAAAACCCGACATCTCAACTCTCAAAACTAAGGGAGTTATGAAAGAAAATATTTTTATCAGATTACCGTTAATTTCGTAACCTTATTTCACAAATTTCACAAGGCTTATTTCTAAAAGTTTGTCTTTTTTCCTTTTCGGCTTTGACTTAAGTCAAAGCCTTCTTTCTATACGAAGCCTGGGTACATTGTAGTCTCTTTCTTCCTGAGGACCCTCACCTGTGTTCTTTGTTGGGCTAGGGTCAACAGAAAGGAAAAGAAGAAAAGAGAGTGTAATTTTGACCTCTTAGCGGGTTAAAGGGGGGCCGACTGCCTCCCTGGTAAATAAAATTAGGACAAAAAGTAGTTAGGTATATATATATAGCTAGGTACGTAGCTTATTACTAATTAATTTTTAGTTGTTAATGAATGATACAATTTGCTTAATAATTAGGAAAATTAAGTCAATTTCGTAAAATTACCCCGTTGATGCACTTACGTGTTAAAGAAAAATCTACAAAGTTTCGCGAAAATTCAGCTTGGGAAATTCATCAAACAAGGGGTCAGTTAAAGGGCCATAACTCCAAACGGACATTAATCTCCGTCTCGCCGGAACAGGCGTGCAAACAGCCTGCGCCGGGTCTCCAATTTACAAAGAGGATTTCCAGAAGATTCTGGAAATCCTGCTTTCTTCAAAGAAACACCGACAACAGTCGTAAGGTCAGTGAGCTGTCAGCCTCCTGTCAGCTCACTAGAAATTTCAAAATTTCAGTTAGTGTTTGCTTCAGCTCCGGCCGAGAGCGGCCGTGTATCCCCCTCTGAAAATGCGCTCTCCTGGTGTGCCAGCGTTTTGGCCGGAGAATCCCCAACGCATTTCTCCCCCCATAGGAACTCGAGTTAGGACCTCCTCTGACCCGCACAGGTCAGAGGAGATGAACTGAGCCAACACCGCACGATTTAGGGCCACACGAGTCTTCTATACTCGGCCAACACATACTTTAGACACGCAATTATCCATTTTTAGGAGGTCCTTTTGGCCTACTTTCGACATTTTGTCTGGCCTCTAGGCCTTTGTCGTATAATAAAATTATGTCCTCTTTTTGGCCGCTTTAGGAGTACTTTTAAATTGTATTTTGTCGGCCCTCGGGCCCGGTTTTTTAATCAAAAAGGCGGCCAACTTGGTTTTAAAATTATAATTTAAATTGTCCTTTTTGTTATTAAGTGACCCCTCGTGGGCAATCAGTTTTTCTTTTAATTTTTATTTGCCTTAAGAATTCTATTGTATAACTGAATGGGAAATTGAGTGGGGACCCACCCTTGAGCTTAGTTAGGAGGTCCCTTAATTATGACTTCAAGTTGTACCTGAGATAATTTGGAAACTATCCTCCACACAGCCGGCAATCAGGGATTGCCGGCCATATTTGTCAAACAAGGCGCTACAGAATTAAAAAATTAATGTTGTATAATTATCTTATTTTTATCGTTAGGTCGGTTCTAAAACTATTAGGTCTTAAAAATTCGAATCACTTTTTAACAACTAATCATTAAGTTATTTTATATGGGAATTGCCGACTTCCCAAGAGTTAAATGCTAAATAGCATGGCTGTCCTTAGCGGTTCGCGATAGTTTAATTTTTTAGTTGTTAGTAAGAAATTGTCCCAGCAACAATTACTCATCATGGTTTTCAAAAATGACAAACAAAATTATAAAATTCAGTATCTAAATTCTAAAATTCAAAGTCTAAACTTCTAAGTTCTAAACGTTCACTAAAATGCTGACAAAAATTTCATTCAATATTTGCAAACTTCGAACACTAGGTTCAAAAATGCACGCACACGATGTTCATTTAGTTCAGGTCACATTTAGTTAATTAACTAGGATTTCATTAGCAGGTATTTATTGTGTGAATGCGTAACTGTTGTGTGAATGCGCAATAACGGAAATAAGTGCAAGCGCTTAAGAAAAAGTAACGAAAGGATCGGGGATGAAGGGGATGAACGAAGCGCAAGTGTGTGAGTATATATATATACTGTACGGTCAGCTTCTTTTCAAAATATAATACGAAAGTTATGTAAGCATCAAGTTCACTTATGTATATATAAGTTTTAGTGTAAGTGAGAGGATATTCTAAAGCGTCAGTTATGACAAAGCTCAAATACTAAGCAGGATTATCCTTAAAATACTCGATAGTTCAGCCGTTAGAACATAGTGTCTAAGTGACGGAACCCGCAATCTGCAGTTGCTTGCAAATGGCTGGCCAGATTTAGGACTATGGCCACGAGTGTTACGATTTAGACTCAAGTTACGTTAACACACTTCTGGGCACCCTTTTAACAGGAAACGAATGAACCGCACACTAGTCATGTATTCGGTTAAATTACTTTCATTAATGATGAAGCAGATTTAAATGAAACCCTTTTGAATGAAGGGCGAATCCACAAGTAAACATTAGGCACTGATTTGCAAAACTAGTGCACGAACAGTGTAGGGCACCACATATATGCATTCAGCAATGCTCAGATACTTAATAATGTGTGATTACGTATTGTTAAGTCTCAACAATTATAGAATTCTCAAGCAAGCTGAATACAGTTTCATAAGGGTTACGAAACATGCGAATTCTTTGATCTAAGTTCCGTCCCATCAGTATGGACTCTTGATAAAGAGCTTTAACCAAAATCAGGTAAAAGTAGCATATTGTAGTAATACTTTGGTGACTCTTAGTCAATCAGCACTCAGCAGTAGCAGATCTAGTCGCTATACGAATACCTGTTCTGCAAAAAAACGTATATATTTGCAACCTAGATTCCTTCCAACTGGTCTAAATTAAGCATATACATCGCTAATCTGTTACAATTAGTCTTTTGACAACCTAAGCAAACTCTAGGACCCGGAATCCGATATTTTCGTACCAACAAATCAGCGGAGTGACCCAGTTCCAACCACCAGTTTTCTAGAGGAAGTAAATAAGTCAAATGGCGCTGGTTTTCCACATATTTTACAAATGAGTGACAACGTAAGACAATATACCTAAGCAAATTGTAACAAATAGCTCACTATTACATGATTGAGCCCGCTCTCTGCATAACGTTCGGTTATGTTTTCTTAAGTATACAAATTGTAGTCTGTGCTGCCAATAAGTCACATATTGTGTAATTAAGTATATACACACTTCCTCGTTTAACGAAAACGTATCAGGTAGATACTTAGCGGCTTGTTGCACCTACATAATCTGCAGCAGTACTGCAGTTTGAGATTGTTACAGATATAATCACCATTTCTGAACATAGTGCCGAATGACAAATGGCCTTAACTTCTTCGTTTTAGCTCGTACAGATACGTCCTTTTGCCAGATTAAATAGAGCACATAAAGAAACCTAAATATGCAAAAAACGCCATTTCGACCGTTTGGTCTAGTTAGGTCCTTTTGCCAGATCAAGGACGATAATACAAATAACCGTTCCTGTCGATTGAGCCTTCGCGTGGCATGGGTCCGAAGTTAACACCCAAAAATTGTCCAAAACCCTAAGCATTTTTTCAAATTTTCTAAGATTATGCCAACTTACTGGTAATAGCTACAGGAGCCATTTTGTGCATGAAGGGGTTTGTGGATGTGCTCTATAACGTGGGCTAGTCGGATTTTCGCTAGGTCACACGGTTGAGAAATAGTGACCATCTTTCCCCCCCACACTTTTCCACCAGAGGGGGAAAACAACAGTGTGTTTTCAACGCAGTTTAGTTTTTTTGATTTAAGCAAAAATAACGACTAATTGTTTACTCATTAGAACTGTTATACCTCCCAATTGACCTTCCGCTGCCGAAAAGCGCCATATGACCTTCCCCTGTGGAGGAATGTTGGCAAATATTCCCAGGGGGGCAAATCATGCGGATAACAAGAAAATTAAGGTCCATAAACAACATTTTTGTGATATTATGAACTGTGGGTATTCCAGTGAGTTTCATAAGTGTGGATCTGCAGAAGACTACACCCGAAATGGATGACCCCCGAACTGTGTTTTTTGTCGAAACTTTTTGCGAACTTTTACGCAGTCCTCCAAAATTTTTTGCGGAATTTCGCAAAAAAATTGCGAAATTCTTATTTTTTGTATTTTTAAAAATAACTAACTATATAATGATGTTCAGTTGGGTGTATTTAAACACATTTTTAACATTTAACGCGTAGTATTAACCAAGTTATAACTATTTTTCGAGAGTTGAAGCATGTGTAAGTATATATATATATGTTTTTACAAGTATATATATATATATAAACTTAATAGTGAAGAGAGACGCGGGGGTCTGGAGGCGGAGCCACCAGAAGCTGAGAAAATTTTGTAAAACCGAGGCAGGTAGGTAGGTAGGTAGAATTCACTTCCCGCCCGCTAGCTGGTGAGCTGTCGCGAGGCCTCTCCATAGAGACAACCAAGGTGAATAACTCCGACTGCGTCGGGGTTATCCACATTGGATGTAGGAAGCTTTATATATACCAGAGAGTCACCCCCACACTTTTATGTGCCGGCAAGCTGGACAAACCATTGAAGTCAGCACAGAAGGCTAAACATTGGCACCTAGTGAGGTGTACCGGTGTGGTCACCCCACTGAGGCGGTACTGACCTGTCCTGGTCGACCTCCGACCGTCCTTACTCATCCTCGAAGGTGTCACCAGATAGCGGGTTGGCATACCTGAAGCAAGTGATGTTGTTGTCAGCAGGGTCTGGCATCCTGTCCCTGCTGACTGGTCGGGTTTTACCTATTTCCTGACTCCTGTGGTAGTGTAAGCAAATATGATGGGTAACCCAAGGTCTGTCCGGTGCCTTTTACCATAGAAAAGGCGTGGTATCAGGCTATCAACTAGTTCTCCACTGGTTCTTTTCCGGTCTGTAATCTTCGTCAGCAGTGATACATATGCCCTATCTGCTCCTATATATCTGTAATATGCACAGGAGGGACGGGAGAATTTTGAATTTTGCAGAGTGGAACCATAATCACACCCCCACGAGTAAAGCCCACAATTCGAGCTGAAAGCTCAAAATTTTCCTACAAGCCTAAGAGAATCCCCCCCGGGAGCTGGGGTCGTTTGTCCAATGGGTATAAGAGCCCAATAGCGCTGGGGGACAGGCACAGGACCCTCCCATATTTTGATTGATTCGTGCCTCTGGCACGGAACTTTGGTTCCCCTCCTCCCATTATATAGATAATTTTGGCCCAGAGTGAGGGGGAGAGTTGGGGATCGGGAACGTAAGAGAGGTTCAGTGATTATCAGGGACCACAATCACCGAAGCCTGTCTTACCGGGATAACACTATATATGTACTGGTGGGCTTCAGTGCATAGTGGGGCCTACACCGTAAGTAGCCAGAGACCTCATTGAGACCCCTGGCTACAGGCGTAAGGAGCCGCTGTCAGGGCCCAGCCTCAGTTTGTCTTCATTGGCCGGATACCATACTGCCCGATATCAAACTCGGCTAGAAATATACGCGCCGAAGACGCGAAAATTTTCTGAAAATTTGCTTCAAAAAAGTATATATATATTCTGAAACACGTTCATTTTTCATCTGTGACATCTGAAAATTTCTACTCATGGCCAAAAATGTTTGCGGAACTTAACATAGGGCTCGAAAAAAGTTGCGGAATTTTCCCAAAAAGTGCGGAACTTCGCAGTTTTTTCGCAAACAAAAAACACAGCGGCCCTGAACACTTTTGTGC